>PNEQ01115339.1:0-22467 GCA_003012365.1 Medauroidea extradentata
CAGATTGTTAATTCGCTGAAAGAAGCTGATAGGAGGGTATTTTATTCATCAGTGAGAATGTATTTCGTAACCTCATGTGACTACATAGTTCACAAATTCCCATTGAATAATGAGGTGTTTAAGAGAGCTAGTGTTGCAGATCTTGAAAATATTGAAACTTCAAGTTTCAGTGATGTCAGCTTCTTTGTTGAAAGGTTCCTATTTATTTTACTCGTTCATGAAAGTGAAATCAAAGAAATGGCTGTAGATGAGCTTCAGAGCCAGTTTTCTGTCCTTCAAGTTGAAGATATCTCTTCTATTGTGAAGGAAGAAAATTCCATTGTTGACAAGTGGGTCAAAGTCTCTCTTATTTTAGATATTTGTGATGCAGGCCATTCTAACTCTGCCTCACAGCAATGCAGAATGTGAGAGAGTTTTTAGCCTAGTAAAGAAGAACCGAACCCAATTTCTATCCCAATTGTCAACTAAAGTTCTGGAATACATGTCTATCGTTAAATGCAAGCCATTAAGGGAGAAATGTTATGACCAGAACTTTAGTGCCACATTTTTGAAACGAGCGAAGCATGCCACAGCAGAATCCCTCAAGAAAAGTTAAGTAGGGGCCTACATAAACTGAAATAACTTAATGTGTTAAACAAAATTTTCATTTTTTTCCTGTGTATATATAATATTATAGTGACTGAGTTTTAAGTGTGAAGAGACACATGTTAAATTTTTCATCATGATTGTTCCAGACAACTGAATTTTACAATTTTGAGGTAAGATGAAAAAATTATACTGTCTGTTTTAAGTGCATGTTTTGATATTTTGCTATACATAAATTGACATATTGATTTATTATTATTTAAGTCCCATAATATAAAACGTATACCTGGGGTTTCTGAATGAAATTAAAATTGCCGCGTGTAATTTACGTTAAAATTAGTATTTTCGAAATGTTTTACTGATTTCCATTCTGAAAAGTTGGCAAGTATGCAAGATTGCTCTAGGCTGTTCAGGATAAACTGAGCAGTGCATGCAATTTTCTGTGAGCCATAATGCCTGCCTGTATCTTTACTAATTTAAATACGAAAACTTTTGTGCAACTAAAAGCTAGTGTAAACATTTCACAATTCTCAAAACTTATTTTTTATAGCTCCAATTAATATATTTTTTTGATTTATTATAAGCATGGGGAAATACTCAGTTTAAAGTGAACCACGTATAGTCTATAAGCTGAGTGAAACAAAGCCTTCAATCTTGTGGTAAAGACGAGTGAGGTGTCATTTTATTCACTATTTTGAGTAGATTACAAATATGCTAACCCGGAAATCTAAATTGGTAGCTTCCATATTGTTTTTAAAGAAAAGGTAAAAATGTATAGAAATTTTGTTTTACAGGTCAGAATATTCGTAATTTACACAAAAAACTGAATAAAATGACCCCTCACTCGTCTTTACCACAGGACTAAAGGCATTTCCATGAGAATCGAACTCTAGCTGGTAGATTGAACCCTGCCGATAATCCCTGTCAGTTTTGAGTTGCCACTTCTTATTCTCTCATAACTGCTCAGCGTTCACTCAAAATTCTGGGGATAGAAGCAACATATCTCTACAAGTAGATGTCCCATTTTCATCAGGTAAAAAGCTGAAATTATTTAATTTTGTTACTGTTTTTACAGGTTGATAATTATTCCAGAAATGTTAAGATTGTAACATACTATAGAGCGTGGTAAGGTACAAGTCTAAGAAATAGTTTTATGTGTTATTCATGCTGCATTACTCAATTAGAATTAACTAAGTCAGTAAAAAAGACATATTTTTCCAGATTTTTTCTTAAAAAGTTAAAAGATTTTGATACATATCAAATGTCTTACTAATTATATGGCAATACGACTCCTACTTCCGAAAACAATGTACTTTTAACTTGATTTGTTCTCTCAAAAATTTTCAATACCAGTACACATGTTTCCCAATGTTTTACATACCCTACCGAGCGCCCTTAAGTAACTGGAATGGAAGTATGAAATTTCACTCTTATTGGGTTGGGGCCATGATTGATTCAGTGTCTAGAGCACTCACCTCTCACCAAGGTGATCGGGTTTGATTCCCATCTGGGTTGGTCCCTGGATTTTTGCACGTGGGAATCATGCTGGACGATGCCGCTGGTTGGCTGGTTTTCTAAGGGCTCTCCTATTTCACCTGGTTCTTTATTCCAGTGCTGCTCCATATTTACATCATGTGACCCCTCACCAATTCTAAAAACCTAGCTGTTAAATGCTCACAAAAATTACTTCAATCAATCACTGGATTGGTTTTCTTTCATATGTGCAAAAATTATTTTGAATTTGAAAACATTGATGACTTGTAATGGACAAACAACAAACATCTCATTGGAAGATTATCAATGCAGTAGAACTCCAATTTTACGAACACGGATTTAACAAAACCTTGCTTTGACTCCTATATTTTCCAAAACAATGTTCCAAGGTTTGGTGTTAACGAACTCAAGTTTAAGGCAGGGACTGGAAGTAACGAGTTACAAGTAACAAAGTTAATTGTAACAGCTACAGTTTTTGGTAATGAACATGATAATACTGTTACAATAAGGTTTCAGTAACTTTGAACTTTAACTAATTACATTGTTTGTCCTCAAAGCAATGATAAATGTCATTACTTTTCCAGTTACTCTTTTTAAAAGCAAATTTAGGTTGTTTTATTTAATGATAGTTCTGATTCTTCTTTCCTTAAAGACATCAATTTCTACAAAAATATTGCACATTCAGGAAACTTTGTTTTCCAATGTTGGCTATCTCTCAACATTGCAGTTCATTGATTCACTTCTGTTTTGTTTGTTACTATACTGTTGTCTTTGAGAAGTGGTGAACATAGCATATTTTATATAGTTATGTTTATTATTTCGATATAAGATAGATATTATATAAGTGTATTGTGTTGGAGGACTTGCCGGAAGAAAAAGAGTCTTATAAAGGGAAAAATATAGTAGCATGTACGTCATCTACGCAAAGGGGAATGCTGACAAACCCCATTAAAATCATTGATGTGGTCATAATTTTAGTCTTTTTTCGAAGAACAGTCGTGTGAAAACCAAAATAATCGTGATTTGATATGTCTGTTGTGTGCTGGGAAAAATTAATGTATTTGTACTAACATATCAGCTTATACGGCTCTAAAGCTAAAATATTCATAATTTACCACTCATATAAAAATGAACTCGTGTCTCATGAAGGACTAGTTAATTACTGAATGATTAAAATCTCTCGATAGTAATAACATGACCAACCCAACCCATTTTTATACAGTAACTGTATTGTAAATATACTTGGT
Source organism: Medauroidea extradentata (assembly GCA_003012365.1). NCBI lineage: Eukaryota > Metazoa > Arthropoda > Insecta > Phasmatodea > Phasmatidae > Medauroidea > Medauroidea extradentata. Next base: position 3,327 of record PNEQ01115339.1, read on the forward strand.
ACGTTCTTGACAGTTCAACAGCATATTATAGATGGACTTTTATTACATAACCTACCCTTAATTATTAAAATAAGCCTACACATATTGCTTGTACACATAGGCCTACAAAATGCTTTGATTGACAATTGTTTTTATATTGTAAATTGTGTTTTATTATAGTAAAAATTTCTCTGCTGAAAAATTGTGTAACTTATTAGGCTATCTACCTAATCATGCATTGAAAAAAAGTAGCTCAAAAAGTAACTAGTAGTTACTAGAATTGTAATTGTAACTTGTTACTTTTTTAATGGAGTAACTTTTATTTGCAACTGGGTTACATTTCCAGTGAATTAGCTGTAACTGCAACAGAGTTGCATTTTGAAAGAAACTTTTCAGTCCCGGATGTAAAGAAACATAAGTTTTACTGTTGGATTTTCGAGAACCTTGGCATTTCATTAAATTGAATTTTTACAATATGTTAATATTTCCCCCAACATTTTGTTTAGGGTATCTCTATCATTACAGCACTACTAATAACCTCTATTGTTGGACTATTTTACTGTTATTTGTCTGTCACAGCCAGTAATGCACATTTTTGCAGATACAACCAAAAACTAGGCTTGAATAGGCAAACCAATTGAACTTTGTGCATACAATACTCCAGCTATTAAACTTGCAATAATTCATCAGAACGTTTAATTTAGTGAAATTGTTCGTAACCTGGAAGTAGCCTACTCCCATTTTCAAACTTGTTATCATGTGGTGCATGGCAAGTGTCCACACATTTCATAAGTTATCAAATCATTTAAAATGTACCCAGCTTCTAGAAAGTAAAATCAAGGGGGTTTAAGTTTTGTGACCACGCTGCCCATGCAGCTGTGTCTTCTCGTCTTGGCCTTCTTCTGAGAAAGCTGTTGTTATAGTGTTCACGAAAATCATGGATGAAGTGAGCTTGTTTTCTACAGTGCATCATGTATCTGTTGTAACTCCGACACTCTTAAGATTCAGCTTGTTTCGCTCACCATATAGTGTTACTTGACTGTTCACTTTCATGATATTCTTGTAAATTTGCACAAGGCACGAGTTTTTTTAACTTTGCATTATACAAACTTGACAATTAAACTGTTAAATGTATAGCTAAGAGAGTAATCAGTGAATCAAATTATGGATTATTAAAAATGGTGTAACATATAATTTTGTCCAATGTTACATATGAGTATAAATTTTAATTTATTTGTCAATTAGCCTAGGTATTTACTGTTCTATGACCATAGTTACCACGTGCCAGGAAGAATGTAAGTTTTAATCGTCTATGTATTGAATGTATAAGACTTGTGTTTTGGAACTTTAATGACTTCTACAGTATTTATATCTATGCTAGAAATTATTTTTTGTACCGTGAATTACAACCTGATCCAATCATATAAGCGATCAAACCCGGGGTTAACTACGAGGAAAGTATTGGCTGGATTTGGTGTTGCAACGTTAGAACAAGAGAAGTAGTTTGTTGAAGAATGCTTGAGAAAATTTTTATGGAAAATTAGAATGTTCCCATTCATGGTGCAGAACAGGCGTGTAGTCAAGATGATCAGAGGATTTCTTCTTCGAGACACTAAATGGTTCCTACGCATTGTCAGAAAGGTCTCATTTTGCTTCTACGACTACTACCAGGAGAAATACGTTTGAAATGAAACACAATGTCAACGCCGAAGAATGATGTTAAAGAGAATTATAAAGAAGAACCTGTGGTTCAGGCCATTCCATATTCCACTTCGTGTTCGTTGCTGTCCTGGGTCTCCGAGGTCTTCATTTCGACGGGTCCACCATTCGATGAACGAGGGGAATGAGAGCTTCATCCGAGGGTGAAGTGGTCACGATCGTCGTACAGGAACCAAGAGTACTTGGTCGCCAACCAAGGACGAGAAGGATATGGTCGAATAAGTATTGAGGGATGATCTAGAGGCAACTATCCTAACCTACTACAAAACTTCCTTGGTAAGACCCACCCAAACTACGCCGTCGTGTCAAGTTTAGTTCTTCGCCAAGAGCTGGAACAAAATCTAGTAAATTTCAATAAATTACCGAAAATTAGTTGATTATGCAGAACAGCTTTATAATTAGTCTTATATCTCAACGGGTGTAATTTGCTTCAAAATGAACAAAATCTAAGATCGACCCTGACATTTCTTAACCTGAGCTAGCAAAGAATTTAAAGAAGTTTATAAGCTGTTCCGGGAACAAACAGGATATTGGAAATGTCTAGAACTCAGGAAATTACGTAGGACCGGGTTTGCAAGTTAAGTGAAGGTCAGGTTCGTACTCAAATTAATCACCTTGGTTACTGTAAAAACACTCTGAAATTCTACACTATCATAATTTCTGCTTATTTTATTATCTAGTAACCTGACTTGTCTGTAGAAGTTATTATTTTTCCTAGTGTGTAAATTCTGTGTAAATATATTTTCTTATAACTTCTACAGGCATTTTGTTTCCATTTGGTCAGTAGCTCTATCAATAAAAATTCTGGCTTGTTTTCCAATTTGTCTCCTCCATTAATAAAGTGAAAGAAAAGTTTTACAGAATGACTATATGTCACAATGGCTTGACAGATTTCTGCCTAATTATACATTTATGGCCTGTACTGTAGTAGGTAAATAGAATTTCTGTTATTATGATATAACATCTGTTTTCTATGGCAGCTTTCGTAAATGGAAATCTTAATGCAGCTACTTATTGCACCAAAATTTAGAATATTTTCAAACTGTTAATGTGATGCTTTGAAAAAAGCCTTGTTTTAAGAGAAGTAAGCCCCCTTTTGGCTTGGTTTTTAGATAGTTCCTATTATGATAAAATCTTAAAGATGTGTTAGACACATCCAGTAAATTTTAAAAAGGGGCACTGTTCCAGATTAAACCACCCCCTAGGTATGCCTATGATTTACACCCATGATTAACTAGAGACAATTTGCTCATTCAAACTGAACTAGCCTTACAAGTAAAAAGCAGAGACAATTTTTTTGATTAAGAAAATTAATCAGCTTCAGAAATCAAAGAATTTTTTTTAAGAGTTTCAGAAAACCACTAGAAATCAAATACTAGGGAAATAAATTGGTGATTGCTCAGTTTTATATTAATTGATAATATGTTAAAGATGTATGCTATGCCCTCAACTTTTAATTCTGCTATTGTAAATTGTGTCATTGTAATGTGCTATTCGAGGAATTATTTTCGTTTTATGAATGAAATAGCTAATCAGACTGCTTAATTACTTATAAATTACAGTTTTACCGTAGCTGCTGGAGTGGGCACTAATACACTGTTATTTCAAAGGGCTGATTTATTTAGTAGTTCAACTTACACTTCTGAGCAAATTATTAAGACCATAGAGTTCAAAATTCATGTCTGCCTTGCAAATAAACATCACCATACCAATACAGATCTACATTTATTCTATCTCTAGTTTTAATACATTGCAATAGAATTTTGACTTAAGAACATGTAGGTTACATATGGCCGAAAATTCAACCAAGAAATCCCTAATTGGCTTTTCTTATTTACAATTCACCAGACTATCTTCTTTTATGTGGCAATGTATCAGCCTTTGGAAGCATTTTAGCCCATAGGTTGCCATTATGTTTCCAGTTAGAATTTGGTGAAGTGTGTGATATCTCTCTTTCTCTCCCTCTCCCAGTGTGAAATTTAAATACCAATTATACACTTTATTACAAACATTTAAGTTTGTACAAATTTGGTATTATTTTCCAAAAATATGTATTACATGAATTTCTTCTTGCTGCATTTTTCTTGGAAAATAGGAGGGATAGTAACAGTAAGTTTCTACTATGACTGCAGCAGTTATAATAATAGTTTTGGTAAAATTCATTCCTGTAACTTGAATGCTGCATTTGAGTCAAGAGCATTTTCTTCAATGGGGAATAAATTCATATTTTTCTTATTGTGGATGACACTCATACATGTTGCAGAAGTTGTTACTTCATTGGGCAGATTGTTTTCCCAATTTTTAAATTGGATATTTCAGATGTAACCACCTTGCAATCTGTGGGAAAGCAATGGTCCTACATAAATAGTTAACATTTTTACTTTTACAAACGTACATACAAAGAGAAAAATACAAATTTCATGAATATTCAAGCTCTACGTAAGAGTACTCAAGCGTAGTATAAAATAATTTTTAATGTCCTAAGCTATCATTTACTGAAATTGAGGCTAGAATTTTTTTTAATTATTTGATTGTTTGTTTGACAAAATTTTATGTTTGGAAATGTTTATTGTGTGAATAATGTACTAGTGAAAATCTTATCCCTGTTTATAACAAAGTGGTAGTTTTTACAATTATGTGAAAAATATCTTGAAATTATTAATGGACTAAGAAAAACATTTTGAAAATTCTTTATGTGAAACATTGTTTCCAATATGTTATTAATAGTATAATGACTGGAACTGGAGCATATACTGGACATATTTTAATGTTAGTTTTTTTTATTTAACTTATTTAATTTACTGTAATTTTTAAATATGTCTACTATTCTAGTGATTAAATTTATGTAAATTTTGTAATCCTTGCATGCAGTCTCAATCCTGCATACGTAATATATGAATTATTTTTAGTGATGTTTGTTTTCAGAGTGCCATCCTAATATGGTCCAAATGGACTGCTTGGCTATCACTCTGAATGTGTGTAATATTTAATTATACAAAAGTGGTTTTGTGTGTTCAGTTAATTTTTCTGCTGAATTATGTTTTTTTAATTTTTATTTATTTATTTATTTTTTTTAGAGTGTGACAGGTGTAGTAGAATCCATGAAAGTGGTTACTAAAGAGAATTCTGAACGAGTTGCTAGATTTGCTTTTGAATATGCCAAAAAGCATGGCCGCAAGAAGGTAACGACCATCCACAAAGCAAATATTATGTAAGTTGTAACTGTTTCATATATATTTATGCGTTATAATTATATTACCATATTTTCTTGTGATTTTAAAGTGCACAAATTTAAATTGCTTTCAGGAAGCTATCCGATGGTTTGTTTCTGGAAACATCGCGAGAAATTGCCAAAGAATATCCAGAAATACAACACAATGATATGATAATCGATAACTGCTGCATGCAACTTGTTTCAAAACCCCACCAGTTTGATGTCATGATTATGACAAATTTGTATGGTACAATAGTAAGCAATGTTGTCTGTGGTTTAGTGGGTGGTGCAGGTTTGCTGTCAGGGAAGAATTATGGAGACCAGGTTAGTGTCCAGGAACTAAATTTACATAGAAAGAATATTCATAACTTGTGCAAGGTTTTATTGACGGAGTAAAAGTATTTTAAGAACTTGCAGTGGTAATGAGTAGAGACATGAAGTACAGTAGTTACCAAATTTCACAAAATGCCTTCAGTGCTCAGAAATGTTAACTCTAAATCAGTGTGTAGTAAAATCTGAATTTATGTTTTTTTAACTCTGTCCTCTCCAAAGAAAGTTAATCCTCAGATAAGTTTTGTTGAAATTTAAGATTTTAAAAAAAGTCGGCAAACAATAAAATACAGTGAACCCTCGATAACTCGGACCTCGATGTCCTGGACTTTGGATAACTCGGACAGAATTTCAAAAAAAACAAAATTAATTTTAATTAAATTATTTTTTGGTAAAAAATCATAAGAAAATTTTGCCTGCCTCATTTAAATCCGTCACGTTTTATTTAAAAAGAGTACTAAGCTTTAAACGCAGTTGCTTATCGCTACTTAGCCTTTAATAATCCCACCGTAAAATATGTGCCAAGTTTCTTCGTGTGGTTGAATGTCGCTAGCAAGGGGCGCGAGTAGAGATGCAACTCAGCAGGCAGACCTCCCTTCTTTATCTTTCCTCCCTCTTCACCGGGCGAGCCATACACGTACGTGTGTCATAAATAAACATTTCAGCTTGGTACTTGTGAATTGGACGGTAACTACAGGTCACAATGGCACCTAAAGGGAAATTTATTTTGTTATGGTATGTGCGATAAATTCAAGATTGCAAAACAACTTGTTCTGGACATTAATAAAAAAATTAGAAGCCATTGGTTTGCATTGCAATATGGGCAAGGTGGTGAGAGGGTTTTACGGCCCTTTAACGACGTCTTACAAGCCTAAGAGGGTGAAGTGAGGTGAAAGAACAATACAACATCCATGCCCAAGCAAGGATTCAAACCCAGAGCCTCTCGCACCGTAAACTGGCGTCTAACTTACTACGCTAGAGGCCGGTGCGATATCGAAAAAAACCAGGGTTTAATAAGTTATAAAAAAGGGGGGGGGGGCAGAAAGGGGCATTTGCCCCGGGCTGCACAATCTAGAGAGCCTCGCTTTTGAACAAGTTAAATTATTAAAATGAATTGGCTTTTATTTTAGTTCCCATTAACGTTGATGGTATCTTGAAATTTATTTCAAGTATAAAGTGTGTGTAAAGACGTCGCTGATCTATGATGACGCAGCCAAGGTAAGATAGTATAGAGGGAGGCCTATAAGTGTACATTTTCACTTCAACCAAGGCAGTGACTTCAACTAAACAAATAAAAGGATAGGTAGACTGAGATTTACATTGCTCCTGGCCTCGTATTCTAACAAAGATGCCCTGGTCGATATTTCCCGATTGAGATGTCAATTCCGAGAAACTTAGAATAACCCCCCTGGAAAAAAACAATTTCTCTTTTTTGGAATGTATGAATGATACATATCTGGAGGAGACGGTAAACAAATAGTACATCAGTACAAGATAGATTGTGGTGTGATATGTAGAACTGCAAGCCGCAGCTGACAAACTGACTAACCTCATTCCTGTTACATACAGTAATTTAGACACTTGTCCCATACGTAACAATTCATGGTCTTAAATGCTTTGTTTTAATATTTTTTGTGCTTTACTTTTGGTTGGTTTCACTCCCATTTAACTCATTTGAACGTGATTAGAGTTTTATAGCTTTTTAGTGTGATATTTTGTGTAATAATAAAGATGTAAGTTGCGTGTTTTATGATTCAGTTCATATGCATAAAATGAAATTTTAAAAATCCGAAGCTTTAAAATGAGTTCACATATTTCTGTACAGTGATCCAAAAGGATTGTTAATTACAATACCGTATTTGCTCTCGTATAAGAGGAAAATTATTTTAGTGTCTTCGGAACTCAGTAGGAGGTGAGCGTAGGCTAACAGCTGGCTGCAGACTCTGTGACATGCTGATGTTCAGCAATTTTTCACGTAAACATCTCGTGAGTTGCGTGTGGTCACGTGCAGTGTTTGCATTGCTGTTGAGACTGTACCGGTTGACCTTGACTACTGCTCGCGCTCTACCTCCCTAGCTTATCTCTAACAATTATCTTTCACACACATGCACGCGCATAGACTGTCGCCAGCAAGACGAGAGAAGGGGGTGAGAACTTTTATGTGGCAGATGGATGCCTTAATGCCAGCTTCTAGCACAGATAACAAAATATCAGCAAGAAGTAGCATAAAAAATAAATAAAAAAGAATCTGGCAGCTCAGGTTGTTTGACATTCTTTTACATTTCTCCATGTTACAGTGAGAATTTCCCCACTACCCTGTCATGTAAATTATGTACAAAGCAGTATATACTGCTGCCTCTTTTGCTTGTAGAAATTATAACGTACTGATCAGTGGCGGCTCCAGGTTGAGTTAACAGGAGGGGCCGAGTATATTTTTTTGCCCCAACTATAACCCATAACCCCCTTTAAAGTGGGGAAGGGGCTCCGGGGTACTCCCCTGGAAAATTTTGTATTTCAAGATGCAAAATGGTGCTTTTCAAGCATTTTTCTTGCCTCAGAGCACAATATATCACTGACTGAAAATATATTTTGCTATGAGGAAAGTAGGTTGTGTGAACAATTTTACAATAACTTCATAAAATATTCTTGAATATCAGAAGGAAATCGTAAGTTACACATTATTACTTTCATTTACAAGTGATCAATTGGAGGAGGGACACAAATTCTTGATGGACCTTACTACTATTTAGCCACCTTCATCTTGCGGTGCAAGTTAACAAACTGCAACAATTTTATATTATCACTTGGACATTTTTTTAAATAGCTGAATGATGTTAGCTCACAGAGATGGCCATGATAAGTTACAGGGGAAGAGCGAAAATATTTTAGACATAATTTTGAGTAACTATATTTATTCCAAATAATCCAATACTTGTGTCTGTTGTGTGCACACTGTAAGGAAATAAATTTGTGTCAAACAATATTATTGTAGTCTTCAGTAATTCCCATGGGGGTAGCATAAGGTCTTAATGATGGCAATTGGAGTGTTGCCAGGGGGGGGGAGAGATAGCCACCATACTGCTTTAACCTCAAAAGTACACATCAGACTGGTATTTTTTGTGGTAAATTAATCTATTATGCTTTTTAATTGATGTTTTAGGTTTAAAACTCTATATTATAGCCCTGTTTACACACCTTCTAACTAATATTTCCTCAATTTGTTAATTAGTCGGCCATATTGATACCAGCCACGTCAAGCATTTGTTTGGTTACCATTCCCGGCGACATGCTCCATCTGGACCCTTCTATCATATTTGGCAATTCCATTTACAAACAACACACACAACACAATGGTTTACATCTCATAGCTACACATATCACTGTTTCAAAGTAAAATCAATATGCGACCTATTGTTCCACACCTCTCTATATATAATAAAGTATATTCTGTGACCACGGCTGTAGAAGAACAGGTTTGGACACTCGCCTGGAAACTTGACCCCCTTGTTGTTTGGCTGCATTTCACTAAGTTCACGACAATGCTATAGGTTTTCGGCACTGCTGTTAGGGCGGTCGGCTCAAACTCCACCCACTTCCTCCCCACTAAGATAAACAATTTATCAAAATGTATTATTTATCAATTTATGAAATAATTTCTTCCCTCACAAATTTAAGAAAAGTCTCCAGCAATCTTTATTTACTTTATAAATTTAACAATGGAAAAAAGTGGACGGAGTTTGAGTCGGACCGCCTGGAAAACAGCGCCAAAACGTACGACGTTCTCGGTAAGTTGACGAACTACAGCCAAAGAACAAGGGGGTCAAGCAAAATACATTGTTAGATAGGCGAGTGTCCAGACCTGTTCTTCTACGACAGTCTCTGTGACCCATCTCCACAGCCCATTGATAAACACAGATCATTAAAACAGTATTCTCCTACGTGGCACATAGTAACACAGAACAAACACTATATTAAAGTGATATTCTCCGCAGCCCATACTTAGCCAATTTTTGTACACAGTCGTTTAGATTCACTTGTCTGCATATCTTTGCTTCAACTGACGTGATTAAAAGAGCTTCAAGTGTGTCCTGGTTTACTGTGCTTCTTATCTTCGACATGATATTGTCTAACTTTGAGAATGATCTCTCAGCTTCAGCCGATGTGATGGATATAGGTAGATAAGCCTTAAGAGGGCGTGGTACATAATTCAATGCTGAGAGCATTAATCTATAACTGTAGGTTTCTTGAAGCCAATTTGCGAAAATTAAACAATAGCAATCCTAGACAATAGTTTTAGCCAACATTTCAAACAAAATTGTTTCCAGTGTTACAAACTTCTGAGGCACAATGTCTGATGCCAGAACTTCGAGCATTTAACTGTGGCGGAAGAGATCACTCGTAACAAAATAGTAATTTTGGATAAATATTTACTCATAAAGTTGGCAAATTCCATTATCTAGGATGGTCATTGAGTATTTTATCCATATTGGCTTTGAAAAAAGCGTAGCAATCAATTGATGTTTTCAACCTTTATTTATCTACCACGCACTCTTAAGAATCTTCTTTCACTATTGGATATTGACCACTTTCTAGTGTCCTACAGTTCTCTAGAAGGCCTGAAATAGTTTGACCATTCATGCAACTGTCATTATATAAGAGGTTCATCTCGCCAAGAAGCCTGTGTGAGCTTACCCTAAAAAATTTAGTCACTCTCTTTTGTTTGGACGAATGTTTCACTATATGCATTAAGCAATGCAATCACCTTCTGATTAAATCGCTTTTCGATGCCATTCTGTACATAATTAAAAACTTCAGTGGCGTATCTTTTCTTCGATCCTTTGTACGTGGACGTGTATTGTGTTTCTGGGTGATCATCTCATTTCTTCGCCTCGTCTCGCCAACCCCTCCCTGACGACCGAGGAACAGGTGGGGGAGAGGCGGCATGACACAGTGTGCCGGGAAGGTCGGAAGGGGAATCCCTTGTTATAACTCTCTCATTCTTGCAGAAAGCTTCTCCTCTTTACAGGTGTCATGTGGTGTAAGCTGCAAGTTACAATAGTCAATATTAAAACATTGAAAAATTTTTTCTTTTTATCTTTCAACCAGAAAATCCCGCCCTTCAGAACAAACAGAGAGGGCCATGGCCCCTGGGCCCTTCCTGTGGAGCCACCACTGGTACTGATTTCCTCATGTTTCTTGTGATTGACTGATTACCCCTCCACCTCGGGACGCCCCTCGATAACACGGACAAATCGTAACTCGGACAGCTTCTCCCCCCTTTTAGTCCGAGTTATTGAGGGTTCACTGTATAACAGATACCTTCAATTGGTAAGACGCAGCTGTGAAAGAAAAAAATTTGGCAAAAAAAATTTCAGTGGAAGGAACACACATGGAGCATGTTTGTGGTGAGTTAGGCCACGCATGTGTACCAATATCATATGAGAAGTGATGACTAACTCTGCAGTGCCTCCTATCTTTGCCTCTCTCCTCCTTCATTACAAAAATATCAAAAATTCTTGTGAAAAATATGAAAAAAATTTGACAATGAAAACTGATTTCAAAGTTTGCACGACAACAACAGTAAAATAATAAATAATCACGGCGGAGATTGTTGCAGCTAGTAATCATACAGTGCTCGCTCAACAAACAGTGTACTGCTCTCTAAAGATCTTTTGCACTCCAGCATTTTTTTAGCATTGGACATTGTTTATGTTTACTGTAAAAAATGTATTGTGAAAAGTTTGCATAGTAATATACTTACATATTTTTTATAGATGCTGTAGCTTTATCATGGTAAACATCAAGAAAAAAACTCTCACTGGACCCAGTTGGACTCCAGCTATAATATAATTAATATGTAGAGTACACTGCCCTGTGGTGCTTTTTTGACGGAGATGCAAAACACTATCTGCGTGTTCTCATGCTGTCCACTGCCGTGCTGTGTAGACTGGGTACAATAGATGCTTGTTTATCTGCCAAGTCGTTACGCTCCCTGGCAATGAGGAAGGATCTAGGCATGTGCCTGGCCTTGTTACGCAACATTGTGTCACTCGCTCGGCTGTGTGCACTATATTCAAAGTCACTACTGTGTCTTGAGTTTTAAACTAATTTAAAATATTTTTTTTTGTTTCTCAGTGGATGGCGTAAACCTATCTGTGTAGAAATAAGTGTTTGCTGCAGCTAGTGAAAGTAGTATTGATAGTCTTGCATTACAATTTAAATTCCATTATTGTTACTGTATTTTTTTCATAAAAAATTTTGGATATTTTTTTAAAAGCACCTAAAATCCTTTCGTTAACATCACAGTTTTTGTTTTTCTAAAGTTTGTTAAATTGGGGCTCTACTGTAGTTTTGTTTTTGTCTTTTTTATTTCAAAGCATTTGCATTTTCAGTGTTTTTTGATGGTTTTATACTGTGTGTGCGTGCTTATCTATAAATATAGTAGATATATCTACACACACACTTATCAGTACTGTTATAAATGCAAGCAAAATTTAGTGAAACTAACACAATTACAATTGAGAAAAATGTGCCACAGTAAGAACAACATCTTACCTAAACGGCGACATCTTGACAACTTCAAAAAGCAGGCTAACTAATGTGCTGTAGAGAAGCTTCTTAGCCCAAAGCAGGGTTACCAACCTCAAGAAACATAACTGTCGAAATGAGTACATAATAACATAAAAAAAGACTACTATTTACTTACACATGTACACATCATTCTGGCCACCTAGAAACAACAGTTTCAATTGTCTGTAGGTAAGGGGCCCAGCTTCACAGCTGGATGCTTAACAAGTCCTCCTATAGTGCGAACAGTAGCCACTCAAGTGACACCGCCGCTTCCTGCCTCGACCTCAACAATTCGTTCAAGACGCCACTGCAAAGGTGGGACACTATCTTCCGTGATGAGGACTAGGGCTGTGCGAAGAAGCATACTTTTTCAGTTCCAATCAAATTCGAAGCAAATATTGTCAATATTCCCGAATTCGAATCAAAGTTCAAATAATTTTTCAAGATGTAGTGATAGTACTACCACTTGACTTACAGCACAAATATTTAGATTATAAGTACTGTCACTACCCTTAATAAGGCACTTAAATTATTTTAATAATTTCTCCCTAAAAAATTTAAATTCTTGAATGACAGAAATATATTAAGAAAGTTCCACTGCATAGTTTTTTGGTTCTTCAATAGAAGGTGAATGCAATGTTTCTACCGCCGACCAAATATGGTATAGATTGGGTACCCTTGCACACACATAACTATGCTAATTGATAAAATGAGAATGATTGTGAAGCTGAAGGGAACACATTTTATACTCCCTAATATTTTCGTTAATTATAAATAAACGTAGCTAGCAGGCCTACATATTTTTTTGTTAATGTAGCATCAAATAACACAGTCCACGAAACGTCTTAGGCACTTTTATCTTTTAACAGCAGCACAAATACTAAACAAAGAGTACTGCTTGCCTGTTGGAATTTTGTATTCCTTTTTGCATTTATTGCATTTTAAAACTTTTCCATCACTCAATTTTGGAAAATAATTCCACACTTCACTGCGGGATCTCTTAGCGGTTTCGTTTGATTCCATTGTAGGATTATTTTGCAAAAATACATCCAAACAAAAATAATATACCACTTGCTAATAAAACATACAGACAGAGTATAATTTTTTTACCATATAACTTTTACGGCACCAGCCAATGGGTGAACTAATAAACATTTATAGGTTAATGAGTGCCATTGCGTGTAAGGCAACTAACAGCAACCACTAAGTAAGTAACGTTCTGTGAATGGCAATCACGGCACTTTGCAATTTTGAATTCAGGCAATAGTTTTTAAACACAACTTCTTATAATAAAACCTTTTTAAACACATTTCGCAAATTTTAAGTTAAAGTATCGTTATTTGTGCTTCCAAGCAAAGACAAACGAACACAAGTTAAGAGATCAACGTTGCCAAAGTGAAAACGGCAATCAATAGCGTTCAAGACAATAAATATTGCTAATGGCGTTGCCACCATCTTGGATTTATTGTGCCATGAGCGCAAGTATTGCACACGATCATAGTCATTTTTCTTTGGCTTTGCAGGTGACCAACTTGACTGTGGTGTTTCTTCTCTCTTCTATTTCCAGATAAGTTAATAGGTCCTTTCTTCGTCATCTGTGACTCTTGACATCTTGTGACTTTTGTTTATGCTGTCTTATGGTGGCGAAATATGTCGACAACGGAAAAATAACATTTTGTTGATGTAATATGCAGAAAAATTTAACATTCCACTAAATGGTAAATAAACAAGACCTAAAGAAAACAGTGTAAATCGTGATAAAACAATATGAGATATCTTTGTTTATTCGTTTGCATTCAAAGCTTCTGAAAATTTTCGAATCTAATTTTTTGACCGAATCGAATACGAATCATGGAAATATTCGCTTTGACTTTGAAAATTTCGAAGCTTTGTACATCCCTAATTAGGACCAACTAGTTAGGAATGAGCTTTAGTCTTTCATTGTACCACTTAGAATGTTGCTGTTATGTGTGGAGATAATCTCGGTGCCAATTGCGCCAAAATTCTTCATGCAGACAATCTATCAGCTGCCAACGTTGAAACTGGTTCAAGGTAACTTTGCTAAGATCTTGCTCTGGTACCACGACCAGGGGATCTAGGGTTAAAATTGTCCAGGCGTGAGTGCACGACAATAGTTGGGATCTGGACTGAGTGCACACAGGGGCCTCGAGTTCAGCACTGCTTCAATCTGTACTACTACGGTATATTGTTCTTCATATGTTAGTATCTGTTCGCCAATAACCTTGTGCAGATGAATCTTGAAGGACTTCACACCAGCCTCCCAAAGTCGTCCAAACTGTGGAGCTGCTGGTGGATTAAAGTGTTAGTTGATGCCCAGTGGAGCTGACCAGTCACTAACAGCCTTCTGATGAGAAGGCAAAGTAAGAAGTTGTTACAACTCAACAAACAATTGTGAGCCCCAACGAAGTTGATCCCACAGTCATTGTAAATGTCAGATGACCTACATCTACGTTCAACAAATCGCTTGTAGGCGGCAAGAAACAATCTGTAGACAAATCAGACGTGAGTTCCATGTGAACTGCCTTAGTGGCACAGCAAACAAAAAGACACAGATACGCCTTTAACACTGGAACCCTTCAAGTCTTTCTCGGCCTTGTGGAAAATGGGCCTGCATAGTTGACTTCTGTCTTTGAGAATGGTTTAACATGTTGCACATTCGTGGCAGGCAGGTTCCCCATGATAAGCACACAATTATATGGTTTCACCTTCGAACACTGAAAACATTTCTGTAGCAGCCGCCGAATGGCATGCCTGTTTGAGACGATCCAGGGTTCTTACGGCCCTGGAAAGTCCTGTAACTTTGACCATGTCTTTAAAAGGCCTCGAAAAGTCCTTTATTTAAACCAGTCCTTGAAAAGTCTTTGAATTTTTGGGTAACAATATTCCAGCTAGTTTCTTAACATTAAAATCTTTTCTTAAAAATATAAAACCTTATTTTGTGTATGCATTATTTCTGTAATGTAATTTACTTGACGATAACAAACGTTTTTCAGTGTCAGTGTAATTAATATACTTTCTGGCATGCCGCAGCATGTTCTGTTATTCCTAATGTTTCTTTTGTATTTGTTGTTGGCAAGTAGTACCCTGAAACTAGAATTTCATGGCAAAGCTTTAATGGAAGAGAAGAGTGACAAAAATTGAAACTAAAGAGCTTTGAAAAGAAATGTGTCCCATACGAAATGCTGTACTTACGTGAGTATAAAAAATAAATTACGTGTCGAGTGTGAGAGAGGCATAGCATGCAATGCATGCTGTAGAGCGGAATGTCTCCCATAATGTTTCTCAAGTCGAAGCTATTTTCTGGTTCATTTATCATTGGTGAACTTCATCAGCTCTAAAGAGAGAAGAGAAAGAAAATTAGAAACATTGTAAATAGAACCTTAAATATTCAAGTAAAAATGTTTTGTATCAAATGTAATTTACTGCAGTCTTTGAAAAGTCCTTTAAAGTCCTTGAATTTTAATTGTGTGTTGCTGTATGAACCCTGAAAATCTCTCCCTTAGTATTCCTTGCAAAGTGCGGATACTAAGGTGGGGATTTCACTCGTGGTAGTGAAGGATATTGGGCTCTGTTAAACGATGTGATTTTGATAGCAATATAGGATGTTTGTGATCATATGGTAGGTCTGCATTGTAAAGAAGATGGCCCACCCTCAACAGACCATCTTTATCCAGGTAGGGAGACAGTTTTCGGATACAGAGTGATGATTGTTGACCTCACGCTATTTTAACAAGTTCATCCTTAAAAGCATCAGACTGTACATGTATTAACAAATTGTGAAGTAACTTATACCAACCACTCGAAGGTCCCTGCCAACACGACAATTGTGTACAAAACGGAGTACAAAGGATATTACTGGAAGAAGTTTAGTTCACTTACTGAAATGAGTCATCAAACTATCCAGGTCCCTTGAAGGCATGAAGATGCCAACATTGTATTTATCCTTTGTTCAAGTAAGTTTGAGTCCAAAACTCTTATTCTATAATTGACCGGCCAAAGATATGATGAATCCTGCAACCAGGGAGGACCTATCCACCACAATGGTTGATTTATCAGCTGAGCAGGTAGGAGGCCGCGAGAAGCGCAGTCGGCAGGGTTACTTTCAGAAGGCACATGCCTCCATTATGATGGTTGCGTGAGCTCCTGTATCTCATTGACCATGTTTGCAACAAACGTCTTCAGCAAGTGAGGACAGTTGTCGATCCAGGACAGGACAACCTGCGAATCAGTCCATGCATATACTGATGACAATGTGAAAACGTGAGCATAAGTTCCTAAAACATGATTCATCCACTGAGCTACTAACAAGGCACCACAGAGTTCCAAATGAGACAATGACTATGTTTTGACAGGTGCAACTTTTCATTTTCCAAACTGCAATTGGGTGATGTTGACATGCTGATTAGTGATGCACAAGTAAACAATAGCAGCATAACCAATCTCAGAACTGTCACAGAATCCATGCTGTTGATATGATGATCCAACACAACCAGTTATCTTCCTAGAAATAACAACTAATGTAAGTAGCTGTGGCTCAGCACCACAATCAGTAGTTTTGTCCAAAGAGTTTGAATCAAGTGTTTAGAGAACATGCCAAGTGGGAACAGCCATCCAAGGATGTCAAAAATCTATGCTATATTATGACAAAGTGCTTCATGTTGCAGCAATGCTGGAATAAGTTGCCACCTAATATAAAAAACATCACTACTAGGCTTCCACTGCAGACCCAAAACCTTCACGACATGGCTATCATTGTCTAATGAGATTGCATCCGGAACTTCAACATCCTTCTTAGGAAGCCAATTAAGAAGAGTTTGACAGTTACTTGCAAACATTCTTTATTTAAAACCACCTGCTGCAAGTAACATGATTAATTCCTGTTGCAGTGCTAGTGCAGAATCAATGAAGAATGAACCAGTGACAACATTGTCCACGTAAACATCAGTCCGCACCACTGTGGTGGCTGTGGGGATCCTATCCTTCTCATCTTCAGCCAATTGCAATGTTCGTAAGGCTAGGTATGGGGACAATGAGACACCATATTTCACAGTTTTCAAACAGAAGTCTTCTACACTACTGTTATCATCAAATCACCAAACAGTACATTGAAAGTCTTGATGGCTAGGACAGATGACAATCTGGTGATACATTTGTTTTATATTGGCAGTAAAGACAATTTGATGCAACCTAAACTTCAAAATTACATCAACAATATTGTGCTGTAATCCGGATCCAGTCAATAAAATATAATTCAGAAACACATCAGTATAGCTTTTGGAAGCGGTATCAAAGACCACTCTTAGTTTAGTCGTTGAACTGTAAAGCTTGAGAACGCAATGATGAGGATTGTAAAAAACTGGAAAAGAGGACACCTGGGATTCAGGAACCCTCTCCATATGTCCTGACGCAATATAATCTCGCATAAATTCATTATACATGTTTCTATGTTGTGGGTCCTTAGTAAGACCATTCCAAGTGTTGCAGTATGGCATGGTACGCTCAGGTACTGAGACTTCGCAAGGTGTAAATTCAGGGTACAGACTCTCAACATGAATATAACAATTTAGCAACATTGTTACCAGCAATTATTGTGTTTAGATATTCAAAAATTTCACAATGTAAGTTATCATGAATCACAAAAGGCATATTATCACAAGTAATTTACTCCATTATTCTGTGAAAGCATCATCAACCCTAGTATCAACTTCCTTGTTTGTGTTGGTGTGTGTGCAGTACACATTTCTAAACAACAGACATTACAATATGCAATCATTAAATGTGCCTTGCAAATTGACTTATTCTTTGTGTTACATAAGGACAATTCAAAGATTTATGTACGTCAGTGCACGGGCTTCACTTGTACACTATGTCTAATCAGGTACAATGTAAATTTACTCTTACACCAGCTTCGACAACTGAGTTGCGAGTACTTAGCATGGCCATAACTAGTGCACTAAAACGTTGACCTTGCACATGCTGGCATCTAAATAAAATGAACATTTAAATATTACTAGCACTAATGTCCAAACAATAATTGCATTGAAGGCGTTGCCAAAAGGGAATTTAGAAAAAGACTACTCAACACGATGGAGGCACGAAACACTGACCACCATGAAGTAGGAGCTCACTTACATGAGCTATTAGACAATATGTCTCCAATCAGGTTTGACTAGGAAGAGAACGACGTAACACAATTCACAACCGCTTATTTGGCCAGAGCTCACTGCTGCGCATACGCCAAGGAGAGGGTATAAAAGGAGAAGGGGAACTAGAAAATTAACTAGAAACGGCATAGAGGAAAAGAATTTGAGCCATACACTTAACCACAATTAATCAAAGTCGCGACAGTTTGGCACCGGATGCTCACTAGGTAGGCACTGTAGTGCAGTTTCCCTAACTTAACCACATCATCATTCCATAGGTTTTAAGAGCCATTGAAATATCTCTCACACTGAACAGGATTTCAGACTGCATGTTTGTGGCTCTACCTTCTCAATGTCTGCGTGCTGAGACGGGAAGAAAGGCACGTGACTGCCACTACCTGCACACAGCATTAACCATTTTAGTGCCACCTTTCATCGAGGTACATGTGTGAAAAATGCTACCATATTCTTTGAGAAATTTGCAATTATTTATTACAATTGAAATAACTGGATCCCAATCATAGTACTCAAGTTGGAAAAAATTTATATTGGCAATTAAAGGTTCACTTAATCCAATGCAATCGCAAATTATTATTTTTTTCTAGAAACATTTATTTTAAAAAACATGTAAATTATATATAAAAAAAAACAAAGCCAATATATTTGTTTCTTGAATTTTTTGCACAAACAATGAAAGCCGATATTTCGGCTCTTGGCACTGAAAGGGTTAACTTAGCATTGCCTTTGTGTGTGATCCTGAGAGTGCAGTGGCAGATGCTGCAGTAGCATATGATATTTCGTGCTGTATGAATGTTTCAGACAAAATATTATGAATATGTACTATCATCCCCTTTAAGTGTAGGTAGACACTTTGCCTTAGCCAGCATCATACCCACAGTGCAAGAGAGACAGAGAGACCAGCAGCCTTCAGCTCCAACATAAACAAACATGCTGTGGTCGTCGACACAAATTACAAATTAAAACGAAAGTTTTTTTTTATAAATGTCTAAGTGTAACATAATATTATTTTGGTTTGATCTCTTTCTCTCTCCTCTTTCGCTCTCCTCTTTCGCTCTCCTCTTTCTCTCTCCTCTTTCTCTCTCCTCTTTCTCTCAACTCTTTCTCTCTCCTCTTTCTCTCTCCTCTTTCTCTCTCCTCTTTCTCT
>PNEQ01115340.1:0-20571 GCA_003012365.1 Medauroidea extradentata
CCCACTAGTGTGTAGTAAGTGTTCTTTGACACCTTACCTTTGCAGTACCTCGTAAGTGTATCATACTGTGAGTAGGGTACAACTCCCACTAGTGTGTAGTAAGTGTTCTTTGACACCTTACCTTTGCAGTACCTCGTAAGTGTATCATACTGTGAGTAGGGTACAACTCCCACTAGTGTGTAGTAAGTGTTCTTTGACAGTGTATAGACGGACTAAGAGAGAACGTCAACGAGTGCTGATTGCCTTGCCCAGCCTCCCGGAACGTCACAGATCAAGACTCACTTGACCCTGTATTGTCTCTACCACCGCTGTGTGTCTCCTCGCTGCTCTCTGATCGCCTTGTCCCAGTAATTGGAATATAGTGTCTGGATACAGTTGTGAGATAACGCACTAAATAACGACTCGCGAACCGAATATGACGTCAGGTTGACAAAAATGGCTCGACTGAGTGTTCTTGATTGTTTCAGCTATAATTTATCCATTCAGTTTTATATCTTTGTACAGAGTAGTAGCTGCCAAGTTATTTTTATAATTTACCAAATTTTTCAGCACGTTGACACGGGATGTGTGCATTTGACATCTAACATACATGTATAGTAAACATTTTATATTGTACGTATACACAGAGACGTGTTTCGTGTTATAACTAGGAACCCTTGATTTTCGCGATAAGATTTCTGCACAAACTTATTTTAATGCCTTACGTGTACCTCTGCATGTTTGCTTCATTGTTATTACCAGTGCTTCTTTTTGGAAAGACGTTTCTCATATGGCTCCACCAATAGGAATGAAGGTAACTGCGGTACCGCACGTCTGAGATTAGCAGTAAAACGATGGGACACGGGTCAATTAAAAACACGCCGATCGCTGACTTTGGGAAGTTGGTATGTTTTAATATATCTCGCTACTGTTGGTTAAATGTCTTCACCACAGGAGGTGAAGGTCATCTTTGGAGTACAGAAGGAAAGTTGAGATATTGCGCAGTTTTTAGAAATCGATAAAATATCTCCGCTCTTGATGCTTGTGAAACGTTTCCATTAGTTCGATCACAATGACGCGTATCGATCAAGAGACGTAATCTGCTGCGTGATCTACAAACAATGCAAGCACAATTACAAAACTTACAGACCAGCCGTTATCTTGTCACCAGTATTCCACTTAAAGAAGTGATAAAAGAAAAACGTTCGTTCGAAAGAGGTTTGGCATATTTATTTTGGTAATGACGCTTTGCCCACACAGTAAACATGAAAGTGGCTGCAACTAGCATTTTTCTTAACTGCTTGTTTCATTCTTGACCTAAGCTAAGGTAAGGTAAATGGGATTTACGTCGCGTCGACAGCGAGGTCGTAAGAGACGGTGATACAACATGAGAATAACAGGAACTGGGAGATGAGTCGACCATGGCCTTTGTTAAGGAACCATCCCAGCATTCTCCTGGAGTGATTTCGGGAAACAGTGGAAAACCGAAATCAGGATGGCCAGAGCCGGAGATTGAATTCAGATCCTCCAGAACGCGAGTCGAACGTGTAACCGTATGCGCCTCCTCCCTCGGTTCTTGTTGTAACTGTGGAGATTTTGTATGTTTATATCATCACCAATGTCGGCATGTAAAAAAAATGATTACTGATAGGCAGTAAATTAAACATTTTTATGTAGACATACGAGTAACGAATTTTACCTCTTTTTTGAGGAATCCTACTAATACTTTGTGCCGTAACTGCAATGTGATATTTTGCTTTAATCGACTTAGTTTTGGGTTATAAAGAGATTGCAGCATTGCGTACTGGACGTTTGAACAGCATTATGTTCGAATTTAGACTTTACGATATATCTTTGAAATGTTTAACATGGTCTAAGAGTATTTGTTTGAAATTAATAAAAAAAATTAAAATACTTAAAATGATGCCCAAATTACATTAGCGAAGAAGTATGAAATCGCGACCGATTCTGAGCCGTCAAAAATATTAGAATTGCGAAATATTTTGAATTCGTCTGGTTTTTTGGTTTCTTGTTGATTTTTGAGTAACGTTAACAAATTATTGGAGGTGGTGGGAAATGGGCGCGGTTGCCGACTGGTCAGACCATTCGCCTCCTACCAAGGCGATCCGGGTTCGATTTCCGTTGGGGTCAGCCCCCGGATTTTCACACTTGGGAATCGTGCCGAACGATGCCGCTGGTCGGCGGGTTTTCTCGGGGATCTCCCTGCCTCTCGTTCCGGCGTTACTCCATACTCACTTCATGTTACCCCTCACCTGCGCTAAAGACCTCGATGTTGAGCGCTGACCAAGTCTCTCAGTCACCCCCCCCCCCCCCACAAATTAGGGTTAATGTCAAATTTTCGTGGTCATTTCCACGGTTATAATTGACGTATCAATATATTTGACTGATATACATTTACATTTTAACTGAGCGGTGGATAGTTGGCATAACATCCCCCCTCTCATTCGGAATGACGTGGTTTAGTTTCCTTTGTTTTGGACTTCCTGATTTAGAATTTCGGCGAATACTTGGATGGTTCCGTAAATAGGCCCTGGCCGATTACTTTCTTTTCCCCGTGTACAGTACTTCTACCAAAGTCGTAAAGTTAGAAGAGGATACGTGATTGTAGCGTTAAGAAGTATGCACCTTGATGCCTTATGTGCACATCAGCAGCTTTGCTTCATGGTCAGTGGTTGAATATCAACTCTCACTTGTCTAGGGTTCTACTGGCGATTCACAGAAGTATGGTGTCACAATAACCTTATTCTGATTGGTGCAGTCAAATAAGAGAAGTGTCTGAATAAAGATAAGCTGCCAGTAATCATGCAACAGAGCTGCCGGCGCACGTGCGCCATTGAAACAAAATGTTGCGAAATTCTCTTCGGGACAAACTAGTGCCCCTATAAACAAGCTAAGTTAACTGCATGCAGTCTAATTTATGAAAACTTGGTTTTATTGCTTCAGAAGGTACTGAATCCTCACTAGTCTTGAATAAGGTACCTGTACCAAATTTGGCCTGCTTAAGAGGGCGTGGTACATAATTCAACACTATAAGCATTATTATATAACTGTAGGTTTCCTGTAGCCAATTTGAGAAAATTAAACAATAACAATCCGAGACAATATTCTTAGCCAACGTTTTAAGCAAAATTGTTTCCAGTGTTACGAACTTCTGAGGCACAATCGCTGACGCCGGAACCTCGTGCATTTAACTGCGGTGCAAGAGATCTCGCGTAACGAATTAGTAATTCTAGATAAATATCTACTCATAAAGTTGGCAAATACCATTATCTAGGATTGTCATAGAGTCATTTATCCATATGGTATTCGAAGAAAGCGTAGAAATCAATTGATGTTTTCAGTGTTTATTTATCTACCACTCACTCTTAAAGTTCACAAATAATTAGAGGCACGAGTGTTTTGCGTATTAATCTGGTAGCAGTCTAGACTTCTCAGTCCTATACACACACTGGCCAAAGTCAAATATCCCAACGGCTCCTAACCGTACAAGTGGGTAGCCCCACGAATTATTTTATTATTTACTACTGGCTTGCAACCTCCAAAGGTGTGTCAAAACAGCTGTCGTCTAATCACTGAAGTTACAATGATATACAGGTTATTGGCGTTCAACCTGACGTACAATCAATACGCGAAATACTCGTGCCTCTACAAATCATGTGTGCCTAATTCATTAGTATAGCCACTATTTTGTTGCGAAAATAGTTTTGCCCCACTTTGTTTTGGTGCTCTCGCTCACATAGGCAGTTCTGACTGAAGGTTATTGTCAGCGTGTATTTGTTCTGACATGTTTCTCATTTGACTACACCAATCAGAATAAGGTTATTGTGACTCAGTTACGTCTGTAGTTTGCCAAGGCAAGTGATGGTAAAATCATCCAATTACAGACGAGGTAGCAAAGCAGCAGATGTACACATGACACATTGAGACCAAATGTTGCAAAAATATTTTCGCCATAAAATCGTGGCTCTAGTCGTTAGTAAAGGCCAGTTTACACCGAAAAAATAACAGTAACAATGTTACTTACAACTTGTTAGTTACAAAATGTTATCAACAAATCCTTAACAATGGTACACTATTTTATAGCAATGTTGGTAGCAAATGTCTTATTAACATTGCTGAAAACACTAATGTCACTAACAAAGTTCTAAGAATGGCGAACGTAAGTTAATAGCAACGTTAATGACAAAAATGCCTACAACATTGTTGATAACATTGTTAGTAAAATTTGTTACCAACATCCTTTGATCTAAACCTATGAATGTAGAGGTCTTGACACTGAGGAATAAAATGTGACTCCCTTCTTGTCGCCGAGCGCTAGTAGTAATTTGGTTGAAGATTTGTCTTGTTTTTGTATTTGGCTTAGCTTAAAATGTGAAGTTGTTACCGGAATTGCGAGTGCTGCTCAGGCCTCATTTATCTCTGAAGCATCAGCTGAAGTACTTTCACTGTCCTTACACAAAGCAGGTGAAAGAGTCGTGGGTCTTGGTCAGGGCGTTGTCAGTTTAAGGGGCGAAATCAATTGTCGCCTTGAGTCAGCTATAGACCCTCGGTGTACTTTTTCCCACCCTCTCTTTGTTGTGTCTAAGATTACTAGTAATTTGCCTCGGGCTTCTGTTGACTCCTGTGTTCGTGCTCAGTTAGGATCCCTTCCCTTGGCAGATCCTCACTTCGCTAAGCCTGCAGCCATTGATATATTGTTTGGTGCAGATGTTTAAGCTCGTGTTGGTATGAGTGGGCGGTTGGAGTTAGGACAGCAAATGCCAGTAGTCTTGGAGTCCAGGTTGGGATGGGTGTTATTGGGAGAGTGTCCAGAAACTGTACCAGAGCCTCAGCCAAGTCTAGTCTCGATGTTTGTGGGCATGGATGACTCACTGGATGCCATCCTGAAGCAATTCTGGGAGACTGAAGAACCCCCTAATGTCACTCAAAGGCCTCTTGAAGATGAGTTTTGTGAAAAGCATTTCATGGATACTCACTCACGAGAAGACACAGGGCGATACAAGGTTTGTCTTCCATTTAAGCTCCAGTCCCAACCGTTGGGAGACTCATATGAAAGTGCTAAATGTCGATTCTGTTTCCTCGGAAAGAAACTGTCTACACAACCTGAACTGAAAACCATGTTTACAGAGTTCGTGGCTGACTATATTCAAAAGGGCCACATGGAACCATATGTCCCTTCGGGTAAGTCATTGAAACAGGAACACACAGGACGTCCTACAGAGTGTTTCATCCCTCATCATGGGGTCCTAAAACTGTCTAGTTCAACAACAAAATTGAGGGTTGTCTTCGATGGCAGTGCAAAGACATCAATGGCATTTCATTAAATGACATATTACTTCCAGGTTCATAAACTCCAGAATTCCATTAATGATGTAATCCTAAGATTTCGGCTTTACAGTGTCGTCTTCTCCTGCGATATTAAACTAATGTACCGACAAGTGTTGGTCAGTGAGACTGACCGGGCATGTCAACTCATTCTCTGGCGCGAAGACCCTTCTCAACCGTTGGAAATTTACCAGCTTAATACCATCACCTATGGCCTTTCCCCTTCTCTCTTCTTAGCAATTTGTACACTGCGTCAACTGGCATCCGATGAAGGTGAAAGGTATCTGTTAGCTGGCAATGCCCTTGAGAATCACATCTTTGTGGATGATGTCGTAACAGGTGCTATGTCATTTGATGAAGCTCAGGTGCTGAAAAATCAACTTGTCGAACTCTTGATGCGTGGTGGGTTTGAGTTACGGAAGTGGTCGAGCAACCAACCCCAGCTGCTCAGTGATTTGCCTGCAGACCATTGTGAAAATCCAAGGGTACTGGACTTTTCATCGGGACCAGTTGTGAATATCCTTGGTCTGTACTAGAACTCATCAAAAGATTCATTCTCATATCGTATAAATATTCAGTCGGGTAGTCCCACTAAGCGCTTTGTACTGTCACAAATTACGCGCATATATGATCCAATGGGTTGGCTCACTCCAGTGACTGTTTGGGCCAAAGTTCTGATGCAGTGGTTGTGGACGCAAGGGCTTGGTTGGGATGATCCTTTACCTCAAGCCTTTCAAACTAGGTGGAATCGCTTCATGGATGGCCTTACTGATCTGGAAACACTTAGTGTCCCACGCTTCATTTGTGTCAATGCTGTCGGTGTGGAACTACACAGGTTTTCCGATGCATCTGATAAGGCCTTTGCTGCTGTGGTCTATTTGAGGAGTATGAATGGCGAAGGGAAGGCGTGTGTGCAATTGGTCGTGGCCAAGGCATGTGTAGCACCCTTGAAACAAGCATCTCTTCCTAGGCTAGAATTGTGTGGGGCTCATCTACTGGCTAAATCGATCTTCTATTGTCACAAATACCTTAGCCAGCATTTGCATATTTCTGCAACTTATGCTTGGACTGATTCCCGTGTTACTCTGGCCTGGATAAAAACTCCCCCCTATTTGTTGAAAACCTTTGTGGCCAATAGAATCTCCCAAATCCAAGAATGGGTTCCCCCTCTGTTGTGGAAGCATGTGGCTTCTCAAGACAATCCGGCCCGGAGGACCTAAATGTAACGAGAATTCCGAACAGATCCACTATAGAAGTATCGAACAAGCAAGGATCTATGATCCTTACACACCACTTACCGCGTCGCCATCTTGAGTAGAACTGCTTCTCAGTAGCATAGGGGCAGGAGGAACTCCTTCCGGCGGAAGGATACAGATGCACAATATAGTTCCACAATGCTTGGTAACAGTGAGTAAGGTTACCAAACAGGCACGAAATATAGTTTTTGTTCGAATGTGTTTACTAAAACAATAATACACAATATATTTCTTCAGACTACTTTTATAAACAGTTCCACACATGCCAATGCATTTGTGGACATGGAACATGTATATACTATATCAGCTTACCTTATTAACATTATTTTATGTAAATCATTGCAAAAATGTTAAAACGTGAGATGTAAACAAGACAAATCTTCCACAAAATTACTACTAGCGCTCGGCGACATGAAAGGGTCACTTTCTCTTGCTGGAGAACATACGCAGTGTCAAGACCTCCTCCTCTTAGACCGTGATCTAGACCGCCCTAGAATGGGTCGGGAAAATAATGTTATCAACATTGTCGGCGACAAAGTTATTAACATGTTTCTAAAATTCATAACTTTTGTTGCTAGCAAATGTTATCAACAAAATGTTGGCAACAAATGTTATTAAAATTTTTTGTAAATATTAACAATGTTGATAACATGTTATCAACAATTTTCAAGCTTTTTTACAACTTTGTTGAAAACATGTGTTATTAGAAATGTTAATGTTGGTGTAAAGTGGCCTTTCTGTTACTAATATAACACGCGGATGATGTAATACAGATATTTATGGATGGCGTATGTTCATACTGGAGACTAGTGTGTAATGATCCCACATCGATCTCGGCATTACCACACAATGGCGACTAGTGGGCCGTATTGAGAACTGGGCCATATTCGTTACGGTACCGTACATGAATTAGTTCCTGTCCCAGAGAGACTTTGTTTTAACATCAAACTTTTCTGTCGGCGCGTCAATGTCCCAGTGGAAGAGACAGTGATAGTGCTTATAATTCCCGTGCTCTCTGTCTTAACTGCGCGTTTGTTGGCAAGAAACAATGTAACGTCCCAGGGTCGGGCCGGCCGGCGGTAAGTGTGATGTATTGCCCGGTCAAGTCGCAGTTACAGTCCAGCGGGACGTGCTCGCTAACTGTTGGCGCACATTACTGCCAACTTGCGAAACTAGCTGTGCACCATACACTAGCTGCACGCCTAGTCTAGGGGCAACTTGTCTCCCTCAGGACAGGATAGAAAAATAGCTTTTGTGAACTGTTTCGCGCTGCGATGATATGTTTCGTGCTACGTGTTTACGACGACTGCTTGAATTACCATTGCTGGAGAACAACCGAGATATAAAAACAAGAATAGTATTTAATATACCTGACTAAAATATATGGTGTTTGTTTTGCCGATTTAGTTAAAAAGTGAAGGTCACTATACACAGTAACAGTTGATATTTTTTTAAATAAGTAATAAGTAGAGCCATGATATTATGGCGATAATGTTTTTGCACCATTTGGTTTCAGTGTCTTATGAGAAAATGCGCAGGTCTGATTCATGGTCAATTATTGGATGTTTGAACTCTCTCTTTTCGTGGGGTTTTACTGGCAAATCACAGACAGTAACATAATTCTGATTGGTGTAGTCAAATGATAGACATGTATGAACAAAGACATACTGCCAATAACCGTTAAACAGAGCCACCAATGTGATCCTAAGGTAATGAAACAGAATTGTACATCAATATTTTCACGATAAACTAGTGGCATTAAACTTTTTCGTATTTAAAAAAATTAAAGCAATTGGCAATTTTTATTATTAATTCTAGCAATTTTTTTAAAATACAGAGTATATAGTTAATTCGAATTTGGGTATACCTTGACGTAGCCCGCGACACTATTCTTCACAGAGAATTATGTCATTTCTGTAAGTCAGGTGGTTTTCCTTTCTTGAGCGCTAAAAAAATTTCGTTGCTGTTAAAATAGTATCAATTTATGTCTATAAAACAAACCATATCTCGTAGATATCTCGTACAGATATAAAAATTATTAAAACATTTGAAATTTTGCAGGAAACCCCCCCCCCCTTTCCATAAGTGTCACAAAATCAGTAGAAACATGGAAGAATGACCTTAAAGCAGTGTTTGTTCTTCGTGTCTGCGCAGCAAGGCAGTGAGAGTGAGAGCTGCATTGCAGTACTTCCTCAAACAGAAACAAAACACTTGTTCGTTGTCTTGCCTCAATGAAAAAAAAAGTGATGGCCACGGCATTCAAAGCTGAAAAAGTACAGAGCAGTACGTTTTTTGTCCACTTAGTTGTTTATTTTTTCTTCTGACCTTTCGTCTGACAGTTTTCTGCTGCGTAGCAGACAACTATGATGCCTGGTGACTCCTAGTTTAAACGAAAAGAATTGATGACTGGTTTTATTAACAAAAAAACACTTTCTCTCAAGTTCATTCCAATGATTGTACTGCTCTTACGCGTCTTGGGGTTCTGCTTGCGAATCACAAACGTTTGCTGTCGCGGTAACCTCATTACGGGATCCTAGAGAAGTAAGAAGTCTGTCCAAACAAAAACACGCGAGTAGTGACCAAGGAAGAGATCCCCTCATATAAATCGGATTCAGTGACTGTTTATTACTTACCAGTGCATTTTTCGCTGATTCCGGGTCGAGTAGTTTCGACCTACACTTAAAAAAAAAGTTCTTTTGCAATGAAAACCGTTGAAAACCCAGTTGCCAAATATCTTCCTTGTAAAATTGCAGAGGTTGTTCTTCTAAAAAAAATACAAGACATATGTTTGAAAAATTACGAGGTATAAACCTGTAGCCTATGTGCACTTGCAATAAAGGAAAATGAAGTTTTAAATATTTATTTTATTTCATTCATGACACCTGGACTTATTTATTTATAATTCCTACATTTTATTTTGAGTAAAAATCTCTCTTGGGCATACCATGATTCGAACCTGCATCCGTGCGCTTATATACCGGGCAACTTATCCCTATTTTTTTCTTTAAAAAAATGTTTGGTACAGTAACAAGGCTTCCGCCTTGCTACTGCACCAAACATTCCCCCATTTAATGTGACTTATTTGAGTAACCCCAAGTAATTTTTTTGTAAGACAATTTTATAGACGCGGATTTTTAGTCCAGTTGGACGAACACAAATTCTCACCCAGGCATACGTTGGAATCGAGCCCACAACCCCTAGCGCCAGTGTCGGCCGCCCAACCAACTGACCAGTTTATTAGCATAACTTTCTTAATTCTGAAGAACGCAATCAATATGAATATTCACTTCATTGTGGGGATATCTATGCAAATTCCGACAAACCCATGATTTTCGTAGACTACACTTTTTTTTAAAGTTACTTATAGAGAAAATCTTTTGACTTTGCAAGTTATTGATTTTAATAAAAAAATGTTTGTACATTTACAAATGTTTTTAACGCTTCAAACAAATGCCTTGTAATTTTTACAAAAAATTGTGTGTCTATTTCATCAGCAAAAAACCACAGCTGGTTATCAGTTGACATTCACTGATTACGGTCTTAGAGAGCAGGCAGGCATTCCAAAAGGAATAAGTGAGAATTCTATATACGTAGTTTTTACTCTAGAACCTATAATTAGGGCCATGAACTTTTGTCAAAAATAATTTTGACCCAGTTTGTTAGAGTGCCTTACGTTCACATCTGTAATTCTGTTTCATGGTCAGTGATTGGTAGAGGCACGAGTATTTCGCGTGTTCATCTGGCAACAGCCTAGACTTCTCAGTTCTATACGTGTACTGGCTGAAGCCGAATATCCATTGGCTTCTAATAGTACAAACGTGTAGCACGTGATATCTCCACGACTTATTCCTTATTTATAACTAGTGCCACGATTTTATGGCGAAAAGATTTTTGCAACATTTGGTTTCGATGCGTCATGTGCACACCTGCAGCTCTGCTACAT
Source organism: Medauroidea extradentata (assembly GCA_003012365.1). Taxonomy (NCBI): domain Eukaryota; kingdom Metazoa; phylum Arthropoda; class Insecta; order Phasmatodea; family Phasmatidae; genus Medauroidea; species Medauroidea extradentata. The sequence continues at coordinate 10,525 of PNEQ01115340.1, forward strand.
CGTCTGTGGTTGGATGATTTAACTCTCATTTGCCTTGGCAAATTATAGACGTACAGACTCACAATAATCTTACTATGATTGATGCAGTCAAGTGAGAAACGTGTCTGAACATAGACACGCTGCCAATAACCTTGAAACAGAATTGCCGATGTGCATGTGAGACACTGAAACAAAGTGGGGCAAAAATCTTTTCGTGACAAAATCGTGGCCCTATTTATAACTGACTTGGAGTCGTAAAATGGATGTTAAAACCGCTCTTGTCTAATCACAGAAGGAGGAGTGAAGTATACGTTATTGACGTTCAACCTGACCTACAATCAATACGTGAAATAATAGTGCCTCTAGTGATTGGATGTTTTAACTCTCACGTGTCATGGGGTTCCTGCCTGCAAATTACAGACTTGTGGTGTTGCTCTAACCTTACTGTGGTTGGCACAGTCAAATGAGAGACGTCATTTCGCAAAAACACACTGCCAATAACCATGAAGCATTACTGAGGATGTGCGCGCAAGGCACTGAAACAAACTGGGGCAAAATTCTTTCCGCGAAAAACAAGTGGTGATTTACCGCGGGAAAATTTGACTGTTTGCTAAGCTTCAATATAACACGTCCAAATATGTCCACGTCGTATCCTTTTACGATATTGTCGTGTCGCCATATGAATGAGCTAATGATAAATCTCGTGCATCTCTACTGAATGTTTGTGATTCATCTTTAAACAACTACATGGCCATCTACAGTCGTACAAGGTGCGGACTGCTGAACTGTTTTTGCACAATACGGTGCCACGAATTTAAGATTCTTGCGATTTTACACTATCTGTAACAATACGCTAAGATACCCTAAGTAGTGGTAAAAAAAGTCGCGAGCAAACTGCGATAGATTCTCGAACTCACAGTTGTTCTACACACTGAAAGAAAAAATTCATAGGAACTATTCCCTGCAAAATAATTCCGTGGTAACAGCAAAATTATTTTGTTGTGACCACACGTGTTCAGTTGTCACAATATAATGTTTTTGTGGCGAGCACAAATATATTTAATATTTTGTATATGCCAATAGCCATCTCTAGTAGAAGGCCACAGCCTTAGATTTGGCAACCCTGGCAGGTAGGGTCATTTTAACACTTCTTTTGTCTCACCAAACGCAGTGACTTCCTTTGATTCGCCGGCGTGTAATGCAGAATAACGAATCAGGTACAACCATTACTAGGGGCAGAAATTTGTGCCCCAGTTTGTTTCAGTGCCTTACGCGCACACCTGTAGCTCAACTTTGTGGCTATTGGCAGAGTGTTTTTGTGCAGAGTCGTTATTCATTTGACTGTGCCAATCAGTACACGGATAACTGCCACACATGACGTCTGTGATTTGCGGGTTTAACCTCAAGACTCTGGGTGTTACGGCATCCAATCACTGACCACAAAAATTAAATACAGTGGCGTAAAATATTTTCGCAGAAAATCCCTGTCCCCATTACCTTAGAAGAGCTAAAAGAAGTGTTACAATGACCCTTCCTGGCAGGGTTGCCAGAAATTAGGCCACGGACACAGACTATATAGTAATACAGACTCGTTTGGTATTGGCGAACTTCACCGCTTATTGGTTGCCCAAGGCTGTTGGTACCAGCCCCGTGCCTGTTTGGCCCCTGCATGTTACGGTAGGTTTCCTATTGGCCTGGCTGCCAATTATCAGAGCAGATGCCCAACGATGATTGGCAGTAGGTGTTTCCGCCATGTTGCTGGCAAGGGAAGCCATTTTTCTGGCGTGTTTGACTGTGTTCGCTTGCCGACCGGCTATTTCACTTCTGTGCCGTGGCTATCTACTATGAGCTGCCACAAAATAATCTGCCTCGTGCCCAGGGTAAACTTGCGAGTTGTTCGTGGTAATGAGTATAGTCCCGGGCAGCTGTGCTTGTCTCTGCAGGTCTCCGTCTGATTGTCCTTCGTGTCGGATGGCCGATGGACCGTGATGATGGTCACGATCAGCCCAACAACAGAGCCAGTATTTACTCGCCACTCGTTACCTCCGCTCTAAGATCCGGCTCACTTCAACAAGTTATACATCATTGCAGATTTATACCAGATACGTAGAGATAGTTGCAAATTGCAAGAATCTTTACACTGAAAGAAAAGTACTGTTGTAGGTACCATACTTCTGTTAAAATACGGACAACATTCCAGTTTGGTTGTCGTTACTATCTGTATTGTTCCTATAACAACCTGTTCTGTAGAAGTAACAATATGTTCTGTAAAAGGAGGAAACAGCGTCTTTCCTTTACAGAACATATTATTACTTGTACAGGACAGATTGTTGTAGGAACAGTGTAAATAGAAACGGCAACCAAACTGGAATGTTGTTCCTATTTGAACCCAAGTATTGTACCTGCAACAATATTTTTCTTTCAGTGTAGTGCCACCGTATTCTATGAAACAGTGCAGCAGCCTGTACCCGTTTCTTTTCTAGTCGTTTAAATACGAATTACAAATGCTCATTAACGACAACAAGCACTTAATTTTCATATTTTTTAAACGTTAGTAATTTTTTTATATTTAGAATAATTTGACATACCTGAGGATATATAATTACGATTACATTTCAATTAACAAATAACAATACATAAAACTATAACTATAATGTGCCTATGTAACAGCGCTCGTATCGGCGGGAGCTGGAATTAAATAACTGGTCTCGTGTTTTTCTTATGAGTTTCCTATATTGTCCTTGTACAATATTTAACTTCAGTTTGTCTTTCACCCCCATTGCGAAAATGACTCTAAAATCGCAAAAAAAAAAAAAAAAAAAAAAAAAAAAACAAGAAGTTACCAGCATAACTTAAGCCTATTTTCCTCGACATGAGTGTAAATTAACCCTGAAAGTTAAAAGGGTTTACGTACAATTAGGAATATTAAATAATATTAATTTGTGCATTTGATAAACGAAATACACCAAAGATAAGTAAAAATTACTGCATAATATACGAATACTCAGATTGATAAAATTTGGGGAAAATTTTTTTCCTGAGGTAACTTTCTACCCTGAAGATTAAAAATGGCCGCCGTTTTCAAATTATTACCAAAGGATGAACGAAATACACAAGTCCAGTCTACTAAGTAGAATATGAGTGCCAAGATTAATGAACATCAGGAAAATATTTCCTCAAATATGTCATATTATGCTAAAATATAAAAATGGCTGCCATTATCAAAACTATCAACCAATGATTAACTAATTACACAAATGTCGGTATGCTGAGTAGTATACATGTACTAAGTTTAATACAATTCATATATATATGTTCGAATTTTTATTGAATTCAATAAATTAGGAAGAAAATTTGTTCGTGTGAAAAGGGAAAGGTTTTATCGTTTGGTTACATTTAACTACCGATAGGTGATGTTATTCTTAACCCGTTTTATGTTACAAAATAAAAATTTGACGTGATGTACGGTCTTGAAACCATTTCGACTTCGGTTTTAAAATATAGTAATGAACATAAGTTTTACCTAAAACATTAATTTGCACTCGTGAACATATTATGTTAAAACGAAGTCGGTCCATCATAAAACGAGCGCTTTCTGCGTGTTATTGTTTTTTTGTGGAAGAGTTTCAGTGATAGGACTCCGAATAAAGGATACTATAGAAACATCCTCCACCCGACTGAAAGCAGACAAAACGTGGGTTTTAACACTCACAAAACGGTTCAAACTGGAGACAGAACGACAGATACATACGCGAGAAAAAATAATTCATGCAGGGAAGAGGATTAACTTGATCCGCCCATTTTTCAACAGCCTGTCTACTTTTCAAAGGCGCGCAGAATGTTGGGTCCGGCGCTGGAATAGCAATAAACCGGCACAAATCCACCATGCTATTGTTTCAAGCCTACAGTTTCGAAATACCGTTTCTCAAAAATACATTTTGCTTTTACATTCTGCGGAGGAAACGAGCGTATCACTAAATCATGAAAGTAAATTTATCGAAGCTTCATTGGGTTGCTTCGTGTGAAACAACCGTAAGCAGCCCTATTCATAACAATGACTATTTTCCTGTTTGTAACGTATGCATTTGTATACCATTCGTCCGACTGCGACGGAACATGGTTAGAGGTAGGCTGCGTGAAATTCCCGGATTTGTTTCAGAATGAGCTGGAATTCAAACGCATGTGAATTTTTTTAACAGAACGGAAACCAAACGGCAATGCACAGCAGAGCACAAAATGCCATGGAAACAGAACTGACGAAAAAAAAAGCACTTATATAGTGGTATACACCTCAGCTCCAGCAGTTAAGACGACATGTCAGCAGAATTGAAACATCAGCTGACGTTACCGAGGCCATTGGAATGTGTTAATATCGGCAGTGACCATGTAGCAATGTACTGGCTCATAAGATAAGGCATTTTAGCTCAGGCAATCCTCAAATTACCATTCACTTGTGATATATGTATTTGTTTGAAGGACTATGATAGAGCCACGATTTTGTGCTTAAAATTTTTTTTGCGCTATTTGGTTCCAGTGCATTATGTGCACATCTGCAGTTGTGCTTAGCGTTTAGTGACTGGATGTTTAATTAACTAATCGCGAGAACTTTTCTGTCAGCGTATTCTCCAAACAAGTGTAGTGTGCTGCTTAGGACACACGCACGTACGTAAAGTGTTTGAGATTGTATCGAAAACATTATTTAATCTAGACCAGGACTTCTCAATTAAATGTACCTTCGAGCCACTAGCTTCAATTTTATAACTATAAAAAACACTCGGGGGCAAAAAAAAAAGCAGTCAATAATTATAGACATTGTACGGAATAATTAAATTGAACTTAACGTTAGTCTAATATAAATCATTGTCATACGTAGAGATTACATTTACCTAACTATTATAACTATTAAGAAATAGCCTTTAAATTATTATAACAAAACATTTTCGCTGATTTCTGACATTTTGATGGCTGGCCAGTAGAAATCTCTCTGCGGGCCGCATCTGGCCCACGGGCCGCCTATTGAGAAGGTATGCGCGGAAATTGTTGATGTCATAACAAAATGTCCGGAATAGATAATCGTACTTTATTTTTACTATTTAGAATCGAATTCAAAAATTTATGACCACAAGATAAAATGTTTCTCTATATAAATTAACATTTGAGTCTTACGTTTGCACATGTTGCATTCACAGCCACAACTTGACGTACGTACGTACGAAGTAGAAAGGTGATCAACTCTATTACGTACGTACGCGTATACTACGAGAGGGTGTGAATACTAGCATGCACGCTCAGTGTTCCTACTTTCACGTGTACGTATGCTACGTGGTGGTTGTGAATACAGCATTATTTGGCACGGTTTAGCTGTTTGCAAGCGAATCACAGACGTTCAGTCGTAACGTATTAGAATTATCATTGGCCGAGTCGAATACGGACTCACCAGTAACGAAAAGATCCGAAATAAACACGTGACACTGAAGCCTAGCAAACATTTTACTTTCCCTCTGTTAACTCGCTATTCTTGACTGTCACTTGTATTGGGGTTCTGCCGACAAATCATAGAAGATGCACGATAACCATATTCTGATTGGTTCAGTCAGATGAGAGACGTGTCTGAACAAAGACCCACTGCCAGTTATCGTGAAGCAAGTTGTCAACGTGCAGGAAAGACATGAAACAAAATGATCCAACAATCAGTTTAGCAACAGACTCGTGAATATAGTGATGGATGGTAGATAAATAAGCGTTGAATTTTTCAGTTGAGATCACGGCCGTAGAAGAACAGGTCTGGACACTCGCCTGGATATTTGACCCCCTTGTTGTTTGGCTGTAATTCACCAAGTTACCGAGAATATTGTGTTTTATTGGCGCTGAAGTTACGGCGGTCGGACTAAACTCCGCCCACTTCCTTTCCGCTAAGATAAACAATTTATCAAAACGTAATTTTTATCAATTTATAAAGTACTTTCTTCGCTCACAAATTTAAGAAAAGGTTCCAGCAATCTTTATTTACTTTATAAATTTAACAATGGAAAAAAGTAACGGAGTTTGAGTCCGACCGCCCTAACTGAAGCGCCAATAAAACACAACATTCTCGGTAACTTGACGAACTACAGCCAAACAACAAGGGGGTCAAGCAAAATACATTGGTAGATAGGCGAGTGTCCAGACCTGTTCTTCTACGACCGTGGTTGGGATCTACACTTTTTAAAAGTCAATATGAAAAACCTACCAAACAGTAATCCTTGATAATGATATTTGCCAACTTTATGAGCAAACATTTACCCAGAATGATATATTTGTTCAGCGGGAACTCTTGTATTGCAATTAAATGTACGAGATTTCGGCGTCAGAGATTTTCTTCAGATATACGTTAATAGGGAAAAATTTTTGTTAAGAAAGTTGGCAAAAATATTGTCTAAGATTGCTGTTTTTTATTTTTGCAAATTGGGTTTGAGAAATCTACAATTCTTGACCGATGCTGTTAGCGCTGAATTATAGACCGTGCACTCTTTTAAGAGTTAGCTAGCTCTAGGATTTTTTTCTTTTGAGGCATGGAAACGGGGAAGGTTATAAGTCGTCCGTCAAACACCACATCGCCTCTATGCGTGTAGTGTTTTCGTAGAAACTGTTTTTCAACGGGACTTCAAGCGATGACCCTGTTATTTTATTTATGGAAGATATGCAGAAAAGTCCAATGCAGGTTTATATGATTTAGTTTTAAGATTTCGGTTGATATTTTCTCAGCTACAGCAACGTGAACAAGTCATTTTTTAGCACTTTCGAGGAGCTTGGTAATCATGTTTTTAATTAGCGAACGATATTTTTTAAGCCTTAGGGACACAGTTTGAAGTGTGTCTTCTTTTAGTAGATAAACGCATTAGAATAATTTGTGATAGTTATGAATGAAAAAATACTTTCAGTACCACACGGCTCACGTTCCAGGTCCACTAACTCTTTTAATACTTGTGTATTCACCGAAGTTGAGCCTTCCCAGACTCGATTGTGTTCGTGTAGGAATCAAGTTTCTCAACTCGACATCAACGTATGTTTCTCGAGCATCCAGCACTGCTTACGGCTGCTAGGTTAGGAGTAGCCGCAAAGGAAATACCGTTTTTACTAATACTGTATTTCACCGTGTGAGCCGACATTTTTATGGTTGTCTGATGCAGATAAGGTTGCACGCGATTCTTGTGCGACGCTGAAAGATCGCTCCCCCCCCCCCCAGCCACTTCTCGGCCTGTTTAATCCCTTTACCGTCCGCGTTTAGGGGGCTGTGTGGGTGAATATTTTGTGCGTTCAAAGCCGGTAGATAAATGAACGCTGAAAATGTCAATTGATATCTACACTTTTTTCGAAGCCAATATTGATAAAATACTTAATGACAGTCCTAAATAATGTTATTTGCCAACTTTATGAGCAAATATTTATCCAGAATTGCTAATTCGTTACGCGTGATCTCTTGCGCCGCAGTTAAATGCGCGAGGTTCCGGCGTAAGAGATTGTGCCTCAGAAGTTCGTAACACTGGAAACTATTTTGTTTAAAACGTTAGCTAAAACTATTGTCCAGGATTGTTATTGTTTAATTTTCGCAAATTGGCTTCAAGAAACCTACAGTTGTAGATGAATGCTTTGAGCGTTGAATTATGTACCACGCCCTCTTGGTCGCGTGCTAGTGTGAGTGAGGCACGGCGCCAAGGGCGATGTTGATAGGCTCATCTGGTGCGGTATCGCCTCTACCGCAGGACACTGAAACAGCGTGCAATGGTATCGTAGAACACTCGCCTGACTGACACTTTCAGTGGTGCATGCTCCTAGAGTAGCTTCACATGAATCCCATGAGTAGTTTTTCAGATATAGCAAGTTGAAAAGCTGGTTTTAGCCATTTTTACGAGCTCCGAAATGTTTTTTCTAATTGACGTGATGCTTTGAAACGACCTTTCAGTCATTGTTTGGAGTGTATTTTCTTTTCGTACATTGACACATTGGGCATACGTGGAATAGTTTCTTTAAAAAAAAATACCTTTTCAAACACGCGACACGCGGCAACGCATTTTAAGCGCCGCGTGGTAGGCGAGGCCCTTAAGGGTGTTCAAGTGCGATAAAATCATAATTTCATACTTTTATGAAATATTGTTAGTTTTGTAGACGATACTTATGAGTACAGTTTCCTCTAACGAAACAATTTTTGCTCTCGTAGTTTTCACATAACGGAGCGACTAGTCACAATTTGCTTGTTCTGCTGCCATGCAAATAGTGAAAACCAACTGACCTATTTCAATAATATAATTCACTGTGATATTACATACCATGAGCTATAAAGTATTTAAAAGACCATATCGTAATATTTTGAATTTTTTAAAAAATCGCGAAAGTACATGAAAAAAAAGTTGAAAATTCAGCAATTTTTTCAAATTCAAAAATATTTCACGGGATTTTTCAAAACAGTTTTATTACGTAGCCAGTAGCATGTTATTTCACTGTGAATTATTACCCTTATGTAAGTCAATTAGTTTTCACTATTTGCGTGGCAGCAGAACATGCCAATTTTGACTTTGACGCACCGTTATGAGAAAACTAAGAGAATTAAAATAGTTTTGTAGGAAGAAACTGTACTCACAAGTATCGTCTATAAAACTAACAATATTTCATATAAATATAAAATTATGATTTTACACCACTTGTACACCCTTAAGGGGCCCGCCTCGTCATGAAATCACACTGCAGCGTGTTTGAAGAACAAGTTTTACACCGAAACAAATACACGTGTGTTTACGCCGTTTGTCTACGAAAAGAACACACACTTCAGACGACTGCCTTTAAGTACTTTGAAGACAACACACATATTATATATCCCCTTTTAGGGCTCGTCAGAATTGGTTAAAACGGGGTTTTCAGGCTTCTATAGCAGAAAATATACTAGCCTAATACATGTGAAACCACTTAAGGGTAGTGCATTGGACTTTAGTAAAGTGATTTCGTAAATAAAACAATAGGGTCACCACTTAAAAGTCCCATAGGAAATATGTATTTTCGCGAAGACTACACGCCTTAAGCGTAGAGGCGACGCACCGTTGTATGGCCCATACGACGTCGACCTTAGCACCATACCTCACTCACACAAACACATGTGCCACGAGGCGGGCCCCTTAAGGATGAGATAACATGCGCATCACGCCTCTCCCTAGCCTCTAGGTGCAAGTCACGGACCTGGAGTGTAGTCTTCTTGCCAACAACTCGCCTCTATGAGAAATTCAATTGTGGGTCTATAATTTCATGACCGTGATGTTAAAAGGTAAAGGAATATTGTAAGCGGCATACACAAGTATAGTCTCTCGCAACTTTTAAAGACTCTGCTCGCAAACATTTGCTCCAAGCTGCCTGCCGGTGATTGTACAGTATTTAATTCATTAATCCGTTTTCAATTTGTAGTAAGAACTTTCCTTTGTATGTATGTGTGTGTACGTGCTTATGTGTAGTTATATGTTTCTGGTTACAATGTTTTATTATCTGTAATTGTTAGTATGTATGATTGATCAAGTTTATGTTCACGCTTCTGTTCTCTTTCACTGTAAAAACTTTGTTGATGTGGCAGTGTGTACTTCATTGGTATTGAAGGCAATCTTGCCTTAAATGCGCCACGATAAATTAAGCCATTTAAATAAAAATAAAATAAATAAACGCAATTACCTTTTAAAATATTTTGCGCTAAGATGTTCATTCCTATAAAGGAGCACGAAAACACACATTTCCGCTATTTTCGGCAACGTGCAAATAATCTTGAGAGGTACACGGGAAACCTGAAATGGGTATACACGTCTTTGAATGCTATTCCTAAGCAGGCATAATTTACACACGCTGAGTAGATTTCAATTAATTTTGTAACGGTCGAAGCTCGGCACGCCGCTCTATGGCTTGGACTTGTGGCAGTATTATTACTGTCAAGGTAATTTTCAGTAGAAGCTATTTGTGTATTAAACAAGCAACGTATACAGGCGTGTCTAAGATGCAGTTGAACATTGCTACTACATTGTTTGTGTACTCAAGGTGGTTGCTGTCGCCTGTGGTATA
>PNEQ01115341.1:0-20642 GCA_003012365.1 Medauroidea extradentata
CCAGCCGGAGCAACTCCTAGAATTGAGAAATTAAGCGTGGATGAAGACAGTATTTGTATTATTGACTCTGCTAAAGTTACAATACCATGGAATTTGTAGTAATACACGCAGTCAGGCGGCAACGTAATTAACTCTGGTCACCTTCATCCTTCACTCCTTATTCTATTGTAAATTAATTTACCCTGCTTTCTATCGTAGTCTGTTTCCTGGCAGGTTCATGGAAGCTCTTACTAATAGGAACTGTTGACTACTGTATGAAATTTAAACAATATAAAGTTCCTGAAAGTAAACTTCCATGTGCTACTTTGTTTCTTAGAAATATTATAATTTTGTAGACTGGGCAAGGACTGACATTTCTCGTTATAGTATTGCGAGCCCAATAAGCTCATATCTGGTGTATGAGTGAGAGAGGTGAAGTTACGTATAATACTCTCCGCACTTTATATGTTACACCACTAACTTTATTAATTTCTGAAAAAGTTAATCAAAAGTTTACTTACGTGAAATATGATTCATATTATTCCACGCACTCTATACTTAGAAGTTATCTATTATTGATAACCTGTTTTTTTCCCCCAGATCCACAATGACAAGTTTTTTGTTGTTTCCCAACAATTTGCTCGCTTGGACTTGGAACCTTATGCAAATTCCTGTTTCATATATTGAAACGACTTTTGTCGGAACCAAAGGTAAGCCACTGCTTATCAAAGAATAGTCACTTTATACGATTAAAAGTGGAATGTTTAAACTTCACTGACGAATACCTCTAATCTGTTAAAACTATTCTCCAAAAAATAAAAAAAATACTTACCTGCAAAACCATGCCTTTTTCATTCATGAAAACTGATCTTGGAATTGCTTCAGCGTCCTTACCTGAAAAGAAAAAAAAATTTGTATTATTTACCTCATAGGTAATATAACTTGCAGTAAAACGTAATGAGAAAATTAATAATAATTAGCCTACAGATATTACAAACTTCTAATTTTGTGTTACAAATTATTTCCTAGCAAACATAAAGAAATAAATTATGAATTTAATAAAACTAAAGATATAGTAAATGTTCTATTTGATAGACCACTCTTATCAAAGCTCCCCAAACTATAAACTTATAACAGAAAACTTTCAAACATCAACGTATTATATATTACAAGTTACTTAACCTTTGTGCAATGACAAATTTTCTAATTTCTCTACGATAATGCTACACATGCACGAGCGGTCAGTTATTCATTTTGGTCATGAGCAAAATTTCAAAATTTGTACTTTCGTGTCACTGGCGCAATAAGCATGTGACTTACTTAAAAACAACGTAAAAGGGGCTTGTCCACTAATAAGGATGTAGCAAACAACGAGGCCAATGACGTGGTATCACAGCTTTAGCGAGCAGCCAATGAACAACTGGATGCTTAGAGTTCACAGATGAGCTTGTCGGTTAGCCTACAGTTCCGGGAACACTCTGAATTTAAGGTCACTAAGTGAATTGCTCTGCGCTTATCCTTTTGAATTGTGAACCAGGCTTTATATATTCCGGTGTGAGTAGGCCTTTGTACGTGTCCGTGAGCTGGGAGGGGTTTTAGAGAGTGACACAAAATAAAACGGCAGCCTTTGACGCAATAGCGGCGTGTGTGTTTAGTACAAGGAACATGTCAAGAGTAAACACACAGCTGCTGTATAACGAACATGTTTGCCCCGTCATTGAACTACTATTTCGCAAACAGAGCTGTCAAAACCGCGTGTCTTGCAAAAAGGATAGCACATTGCGTGAATAAATATGCTCAACTCCACTTGAAGTGAACCATTACAGACTCGTATATATTGTCATCTGTTTACTAAAATTGAAGTACCTTCCAGTAAATAATAGTAAAATACAACCTCTAAATTAAAGTTAGTATAAATTTCACTCATACACTGTGTAGAAAAGAGGTCAAATGACATTAAATATTTACTTCATTTTCTCATATAGGGACCCGTTATATTCGGGATATCATTTAGAATTTAATATATTTTATACATATTGTGCATACAAACTCAGCAACTGCTAAGTTTCTAAAAATATGACATGCATAAGCGATGAATGATTTTACAATTGTCGTATTGTAAAGCAATTGTTCTGGTTTGGTAAAGTTATACGATTTTTCTTCATTGTCGCAGTAATATTTTAACATGTTCGTAAATAACAAAGTATAGGCAATGTAATAAAGATAAACTGCGAATAAACGTTTATAGAAAAGCAAAACAAACAAAGGAACATTCCTTTGGGGCTTACATAGTTACAGGCAAATGTTAACAAACTATTTAGTTTAATTATCGGAAATACCTGATCTTTGTATTAATGTCTTACGTGCATATCCGCAGGTTTGCTCGTCATCAGTAAGTGTAATGTTTTTAAACATCAGCGTCTTGGGTTTTCTACTCGCTGATCACTGACATGTAGCATAGCAGTAACCTTGTTCTGATTGGTACCGTTAAATAAGTGACGCCCCTACAGAAATACACGCTGTCACAGCCACGAAGCGCAGCTGAGATAAGCACATAAAGGAGTGAAGCAAAACGGTTCCAAAATATTTTCGTGAAAATCAGAAGTTACTATTTGTCAGTAAGCTTGAAAGATTTTCAGTGGCAATCAATTTGTGTGATCAAATTTTAGTGAAAAATTCGTTGCTAATACATTCGATTACAATATTATATGATATTTTACTATTTTTAATATCCAAATAGTCTTTATTATTCTAGCAGGCATTAAAATACTACAGCGATATTTTGAAATATCAAAATGTTTTCTAAACATATTCACGTTATATTAATTGTCTATGTGTAGTAGTTTACCACCACTTATAAGATAATATAGTTTCTAATATTATTCACCGTGGTGCAGGGGTTGTATTGTCAGAACACGACAATAGTTTGGATTCACATTCCTCTAGAACATTTAAAGGTACTGTCTGTTTTAGGTAAATATTCCTCTTGAACCTTTAAAAAAAAAAAAAAAAAAAAAAAAACAAGCAAGTAGGCAGAGGAACATTACATAAAATTCAACATTTTGGTACATCTGCCCATAGATGTATCTTTTTCGATAACTGTACTTTATATTTTCTTTAATTAGTAAATGTATTCGCTGATGCAATTTTTTGTTTATAGTAGTTTCTGGTGGAGTAAAATCGCGAAATTTATTTTCCATAAGTAAAGATTACGTGACTCTATATGTTCTCCATATCCTGGAGAGTTATTCAGTATTTTAAAAATATAATACCTAAATAGTAGCGCTCACGTGGCAAGAAAAAGGTTTCGTTCAAGTATTTTACTTGAAACAACAGCCTCTCAGATGAATCGGAACGTGTTTTAAAGTATTTACGGAGTTGGAAGTGTAACTTACATATAATACATATTAGACATGTATTCCAATATTTGATGAGGTTGTGACGTTGACCAAAACAAGAAAGAAATGTCTAGTAAACATGGAGTCCAAACCGCATACCTGAAATATAAACATCCACTACACATTATGAGAATTGTGAACGCAGTTTAAAATTACAACGCGAACAGGTGTTTCCTACCTGATGCTACAGCGGAGAAGTGTCTGAACACCGTGTCATCTTCTGTGTACTGCATTATGTAGGTCGTTTGTAATATCAGATAGCTTGTAGTAGACGATATGTTGTTTCACATTAGCGATGGTAAACATGTGCTCACAGCTCTTCATGCACGCGTTCCAGACCTAATTTTTTACTGTACGTATATTTTTTTCCCCATGCTACAACCTCTTCAAATATGAAATACTGTTTTCTTAACATTATGTATACATATATGCAGTTTAATTTAAATATCGTATCAATAGGATGCTGCACAGAGAAAAAAGTAATATTGAAGTTATCATACTTGTGTTAAAATAGGGACAACAAACAGTTTGTTTGTCGGTACTATCTGGACAGTTTCTTCAACAATATGTTCTGTACAAGTTACCATCTGGTGTGCAACAGCAACAAAACTCTTTGTTTCTTTTACAATACAGATTGTTGAAGGAACAATTCACATAGAACCGACAACAAAAGTGTTTAGTTGTCCCAATTTTAACAAAAGTATGGTACCTGCAACTATACTTTTGTTCAGTGTGAATACCAGAGCATCGCATCCCGGATGCAGGTTTACTTCTGGGAACCTGTAGCCACTTGCTCCCCCTGAGAGATGCCATTACATGAAGCCCTAAAATATAAAGGTACGGTAAGTGAGCTTCACGGCACGTCGACAGCTATGTCATCAGAGATGGTGTCACACAACTCGATACAAAAACAGGAACAGGGAGAATAATCGGGAACCACATTTGTTATGAAACCATCCCAGAATTTGCCTAATGCTATTTCGGGAAACCACAGAAAACACAAATCAGGATTCCTGGAGTCGGGATTCAAACCCGGGTCCTCCCGAATGTGAGTCCAACGTGTTACCGTTACGCCACCTCACAAGGGGCGAGGGAAACGGCGAGAGACCGCACCGATTAGTGGCAATGTCCGACACTTTTCCCGTATCCGAAAATCCGGGAACCGACTCAGGCGGGAATGAAACCCATATCGCTGTAGTGGGTGTGACATATGGACTGGCAGGGATTCTTTCATTTTATTTGAGCCATTTTATTGCCTGATTGAATTATTTAATGTTTTGTTAGTTGTTTTTAAATGTACATAATTTAGTTTTGTTATTTTAAAGGCTGAATTAGGGTTAATATATTTAGATTCATGTTTTGTTTTCTCACCTAAGAGTCAGGGTTAACACTACTACAGTTTATTGTCAATTTTATTTATCTTATTGTGGAGCTGATTATCGAAGGTTATCTATGGATAGGAATGGGAAAAAATAAGGAATTTATGTTGTTGTTGGCTGTTCTTTTTAAAAGTAATAAAAATGTAAGGATGTATAAAGGCCCTGGCAGAATGAATAGTGCTGACGGCAATGCTGACGGCTGGTGGACTCCAAGCGGTGGATATATTAACCAATTAACTATGCGGATGCGGTGCTGATGGCTGATGCCAAATAAACTAGTCACAATGATCGTTGTTATGGCTGGTAGACTGTTCGATTAATCGCAGCTTGTAGCGGTAAATTCGGCCGCCATGTTGTAATTTCGTACGTCAGCTGTCTTCGACATCAGCTGTTGTTGAAGTCAGTAGACGTATTTTAACGGTTGAATTGGTAGCGGTACCTGTGAACATAGCATTTTAGCGCTCCTGTTTACAAGGGTGTTTGCAAACATGCTGCAACCAGGCTGAGGGTGTTTGCACGTTTCTGGAAACCGAGGCAGGAGGACGGTTACAGGGTTTGTTAACAGGATGTTTACATTTACTTTAATTTCCTGTTTTGTTTCGAACAAATCTGAAACCAAAATAAACTGTATTTACGTGAAATATGGACGATACTTAAGTTATTTTAAAATAAAATTATACAATATTAATTTTTCATCATATACTGGTGCATAATTAAATTTATTTCTACAGTTATTATGTTGTACATGTAAAAAAATAGTGCAAGTAGTCTATTTTCCAATAAACGTATTCGTGAAGAAGTATTTTCCTTTATACAGTCCAATTCTATTCCCGATAAGACAATAGCAAGTACACAATTTCGTAACTCCATGGTGGTAGCCATATGTTCACTGAATATTGCATTTTAGTGATTTCTTGTAAATGCAAACAGATTCGGTAAACGCTTGCTAACAGCTTGTGACCAATTCAACCGCTAAAATACGCCTAGTGGTCAAACAATTCAAGTTACGTTGTTGACAAAATTTTAATTTTAGTGTTGTTGACAAACATTTGAAGTTGGCGTTGGAATTTGCAAGCATTTTTTTTTTTGCAATCTTGCCGTCTGCTGTGCTGTTAGTAAACAATCTTGTCATTTAGCGCATGCGCAAGTGTACACAATTCTGATTGGCCGCTGGTGATGATCACGTGATGGCTGATGAGCTGACCAGCCATCAAAATATAAAGTTTGCCGAACTCGGCCAGCCATCAACCACGTTAGCCAGCAGTTGATGGTGTGTTGGCGAAATAACGGGCCAATCGGAGCTCACCAGCCATCAGCATTGCCATCAGCACTGTTCATTCTGCCAGGGCCTTAATGGTACGTGCGACGCAGCGAACTTCAGAGAATATCTCCAAATAAGTCTTGTCTGCTTTTCTTGCCTGAACCAATTAGCTTATATATGTTTTTTTTGTATCGTAGTTTTTCTGTAGTAAGCTTAGCTCCCTATCAAAATCTTATTCTCACCTGCGTAAGCCCTCGAATAGATCTCATGTTTTTCTTAAATTCCCTGACTGAGGATAGCCAGGTTTTCAAACAAGGTTTTCATTACACTGGAGGCTTTTCTACCATACACAATTCACAACTTTGCAATTTCACACACTATCCCTTTAACCTCTCTTTTTATTTACATTTCTTATGCCGCGACAGTAGACGTTTTGTCTATGAAGGTGGTGCATGTGAGACAAGTGCCACTGCGCCATCCAACGCCGCGGTAAAAAAAACAACAACATGTTACACCAATCGAAATCAAAGAGCAAATGCGTCACTGCAAATCGGCGTCATGAGAAACTTATTTATGACCAATGAATGATAAAAAATAATCGATGCACCGCTATACGTTCGCAATATACGTCATTCAAACACAAAACAAATCAACTGATGTATCCATAAAATATATTTTTGTATGTTTATAATAGACTGTGCTTGTCTTCAAGGACAGCAAATACATATCGGACTGTTTTATATAAAAGGAGCCAAACAAAATGATTTTATTTTAGTTATGTACACAAATAATGTAAGAAATCTTTAAATTTTACTTATGTAAACAGAAGTAAGCACCACGTGTCCTGTGTTACCTTCTGTAATGCTCTGAACCAACAGTTACACAATCAACTTCACAATGCAAGCTGTTCTCACAATTCAAAGATTGGTTGCTTCGTTTCTTCTATATCAAAATACATCCAAGATTATATAGGATAGGATCATAGCTATAGATGATGGTAAATAGCGGGGAAACTTGACTGTTTGCTGAATTTCAACAAACGTTCAGCTTATTAGATTATTACTGGCCTACCCTATTTGACTGAGGCGATAAGAATCCTGCTATCGTAATATTTCATCTCTGTTGATGGTCTGCAGACAGCTTTGTTGTGCCAGACGTACATCATCAATCAAACCTTTCTGCAAGAAACTACAACGATTTCAAGAGTATGTTGGCCCAAAACATTTTCACGATGTAGGCCTACCATCATCTTTAATCCTAATATTTTCTGGAAGAATACCGCAACCTTAAGTGTTGTAACAAGTGAAGTTTAAATAGAGATTAGAACTTCTCTACAGCATTGTCTATCCCAGGTTTGCCGGTGTGATAAACATACTTGTGAATCAAGAAACTCAATTGTCTTAAGAGAGCTACAGGTGCCGTTTAAATCATTCTTGTTTGCATGGTTGTAACATTGAGTTCGCTGCCTTCTACTAGGAATGGCTATGGCAGAATATTTTGTGTGAATTTGGGAATAAATAAATATGAAGCATGTGAGTAATTTCTAGAGCCACGATTTGTAACGAAAATATTTTTCCACCATTTTGTTTCAATGCTGATCTGCTTTATAGTTATTGGCAACGTATTTTTGTTTAGACACGTCTCTTACTTGTCAGTATCAATCAGAATAACGCTAAAGTTACACCACGTCAGTGATTTGCCCGCAGAACCCCGAGAATAGATATACTTAAAACATGTGACAGTACAGCATAGCTGAAGACACGCACACAAGACCTTGAAACCAATGTAGCAAAAACATATTTTTGCCACAAAATTGCTGCTCTGTAGTCATGTGTCATTTAAAAACAAAGCAAATTCCTGAAAGGATTTGCCAGTAGAAACCCAAGGCAAAATGTAATTTAAAACATCCAATCACTTACCACGAAGCAGAGCTGCAGATGTGGACATAAGAAGTTGAAACCAGTTGATGCAAAAATCTGTTCGCCAAAAAGTCGTGGCTCTATTTATGACTGATATATTTCTTATCACTAGCGACCTTTGTTTTCCGCGAAAAGAGTTTTCCCCCTCTTTGTTTTGCTGCCTTCCGTACTCGTTTGCAGATCTGCTTCGTGGTCAGTGATTGGATATTTTAACTGTACGAGCCCTGGGATTCTACCGGCAATTCACAGACGTGTCATATTGCAGTAACCGTATTCTGATTGGTACATCCAAATGAGAGACCTAACTTCACAAATACAAGCTGCCAATAGCCATGAAGCAGAATTGTAAATGTGCACGCAATGCATCATGGAACAAACTGAGGCAAAAATTCTTGTCGCAAAAAAAACAGGGGTCCTTACTTATCACATTATTGTAGGAATGGTGATATATCGCGGTCAACGTAGACTGTTTGCCAAGATTCAATTTAATGTGTACATTTCTGACGCATTTTTTTCGAACTGGCGAGTCCCTATTTGACTAGGTCAATGCATATTTCTTGTGCTCTGCCACCGAAAGTAAACAACTAAACCGTGCCATGCAGCTATCGCCTAATCACCAGAGGCCGGAAAATTTCGCGGATTCAATTACCCGTATGTAAGAATCCATTGTCCTATACATATTCAAGCCCCGTTTATTCGTTCGTTGTCTGTTTCTCCAGCGAGTAGCAGCTAAAGGACAAATTGACGGGGCTTGTGTATGCACAGGACAGTGCATTCTAACATGAAGGTCAATGAATCCGCAAAGTTTTCCGGCCCATGCTAATCATTCAAGGCGCATGACGCTACACTGATTTGGAAAATATGTTGAAAGAAACTATTCTCGTGAATTTCCACCATCTCTATACATTATCCTCAGAGATGATGGTTTATTGCGGGGAAACTTTGACTGTTTGCTGGGTTTCAACATAGATTCAGCTTAACAAAATATGACTGGCCCTCGTTTGTACTTGGAGCAGTTACCCTATTTGATTGAGTCAATAAGAGTCCCGGTATTGTAATATTAGATGCCTGCTATTGGTCTGCAGAAAGCTACGTTGTGTCAGACATGTATCACCCTATCATACATGGTGCAATAATCTGCAGTGTTTTAAAGGGTATGTTGTCACAACACATTTCCGCGATATTCCATCATCTCTGATTATCCTTTCTGACAAGAAACAACACATGAACTACAAATAGACTGGCTGAGGAGACTTTGCAGTCGAGCTTGCATCAGGATATGATCACCCGTGGTCGTGTCGGCCGTCGTATCGAATGAGTTAAAGGAAGTCTTTGCTTTTAACACCCGTCTGTGCTGTGGTAGTTCACAGCTGCTGGCGCGCTGTTCAACACATACCAGACCGCGAGATTCCCGCGTCTGTCTGTGTCGGTTTGTTTACGAGCGGCCGTCAAATGCGGCAGTGTTCGCCACTCGCATGCACCTGTCTCGTCCGGCGAGCGAGAATGTACACTCGGCTGCTGAAACGCTTCTTTATAGTAGTCACGGGTACACTACAAACAGAATATTAAACAAACTTATGCATGTTTACCTAGTTTTCAGCTGGATTATCTCGGGATTAATATTATTTGGCAACGAAAATTGTATTTACATTTCATTGCACGTATTTTATTTGATATTTCTTTGTTTTCAAAAAATATTCAAATGCCCAAATTTACGGTTTTTGCCATTTATTACTTGTGTAAGACAGAAATAATTTGATTCACAGCATGTGTGCGTATATTAAATAAAGTCTACATTATCACAATTCAAATAGTTGCTTTTATTAATCACCTTATTTTTAAAATAAAAAAAAATTAAGAAAATCCTAAAAGGGTTCAGTTGAGTTAATTTACTATACATCGAGATACACCTTAATATTGTTATAAATAGCATTGTGGGCTTCACAAAATTTGGAAGGATTTATAACACCGAGTTCATTAAGTTACCAGCAGATAGCAGGCATGTGTAGCTTCGGTAATAAGTGACCAAAGTATCGCACATAAGATCTCAATTAAAATGCTTAACATGTCATGGTACTAAACTTCGACGCCTTAACGCAACGGCAAAGGTAGGTTTACCCCAGGGTCATAGAAGAAGGGCCTGGCAACTTCCTAGGTTTTACCACAGTTGTCGGCGTGCGCTAGTAGTAGGTTGACCCATCGTTTGCATTGTTATTGATAGGTATTTTTGAGATTATTGGTTACTAAAATGTATTTCTTTCACAACGTACTTGTTCTATTCATAAGAAATGCGTTGCATTTTGGTACTTCAGACGCTGTTGGAATCATTGATATTTTGTGTGAAGAATTATTTGAAAGAATATTATCCCGCACACATGTCTCGTTCCAATGAACACTCAACACTTCGAGATTAGAAATATGTAGCTAATTTTATAAGCTTATGGGATAAATACATTTGTTTAGGGTCAACCTACTAATAGCGCTCGAACTTCACTAAGCGAGTCAAAATTATTGAGAAGTGTCCAGACCGAACTAACATGACCCTGGTTTGCCCTATGTTTCATAGATGTCGATTACCTCTTTTTTACACTTTCAATAATTTTTTTGTTCATTTCAAAACATTTGTTGTGTTGTGTTAGCATAATACCAGCATATAGGTTTCTTTTACTCGGCCTCTCTCAGGAACTGGAAGAGTTGGGTCAAGTTGACCCAGGTCAACCCAGGTCAAAAAGAGTTGACAACTCTCGGAGGAACGAGGAAAACGCCTATTGCGTTGATTTGATGGCGGAACTAGCAGACGTATTTAGAAATTTTAATAAACGAGTATCATAAGATAAGGAAGTTCCTACAGCTGCACCAAATAATACACTATAAATGATAAAGTACCTTCAAATGAAATTATGAGAAGCTAGGAAAATACACTGAGTCTGAGGAATAATTCGTATGTATGTATTTATTTATTATTCAGTTGAACTACATTACATACATAACAGTATAGTAGCATAGGAATTTGCCAAGTTTACAGCAATTAAAACCCTGTGTACAATAAATATATACAAACCCTCATTGAATATACAGTATAAGTACACCAGGTGATATACAAGTCCAACATCAAGGAAAATAACAACTTAAAGATTTGTAATAACTTGAATTACTAACCACAAAGAAGAAAAATTCGTGAAAGGAGCTCATCATTTAAGGGAATTAAACACATTCTGCAAATATTAACCAATTTTTGCGAACTGTTTTAGAGGTTAACAACCACATGCAAACAACACCATAACATAAAACTCTTATTGGTTAGAATACAAAAAACCCTTATTCAGCTGCCGCAACTTTACTGTCGTCATCCAAGTCTGAAATAATTCTTATTTTCTCTATTCTCAAACACGTCAGTGAAAGTAAACTGCGCAGTCAACAGCAGTATGCTCGCCGTAACATCTAGCAGACGATTTTCTACTACTTGCCCTCGCAACTCTTCCTCGCGAGGAGTTAAAAGGGCATCCTCTTTTTGACCTGGGAGCATCTTGACCTGACGAGTAAAACACCTTGCGCCATCTTGTTTCAGGTGAGTAAAACGCCTAGGAGTGCCCCGAGAGCTGCAAGAGCACAAAGAGTGGCCAGGTCAAGGCCGAGTAAAACGAACCTTATGACGTATGTAGGGACGGAAGCTTTCGCGAATAGTTTGTAGTATCACTCTTTACCACTGCCTTACCTGCACCAGAGATGAGAGAAAACTATAGATGGAGAATCAGCAGCCAAGTCGGAGAGCAATCAGCTGATATTGTAGTTGAATTGAGAAATGAGGTTATGGTTGGCCAATCCACAGCCGCATATATGTTGCTATGGTAAAAAAAAAAAAAAAAGTTGGTTCTCAATTAAAAAACATAAGCACAGAATATATAACATTACAGTAGAAACTGTGCACGAATAGAAGACTTGTGCAAAATTAGTTCACAGTTAGATTATAAATGTTACGTTCAGACAATGGCATTTTCTTTCGACTAACCTGAAATATTACTTGCTGTGTAAAAGACGACCAAAGGCCATTGCAACATATTTGAAGTGGAATCGTATTTGGAGATAAAAGGAAATTCAGAAACAAAGTTTCTATAAACTGCACAGCATTAAATATTATTCACAATATAAAAACATAATATTTAACGTTGAAATGTCTTATTTTAGCTATATTTGGTTATCTTATATTTTCGGAGGTTAAACCAACATGTCAACGTTTGACAAAATCCTTTGCTGTGATTGGTTGCTGCCGTATGCGTACACACAAGAAATAAAATATTATTTATTATGTCAGCATCTGTATGCACACGACCACATTTTTTGTGTTGTGAGTCGATAGGTAAAAATACGTGGGTGTTAGTTCTTGTGCGAACGACCTATGCTCTATGCTTACTGTTATGTTATCAATTGTGAACTCAGCACAATAAACATTTTTCACTTACCAAAATGACGGATGGGCTCCTTCACCTTCCTTCTCAAGCCCTCATACCCCTCGTCCTAAGACATGTGTTATCATTAGAGATGAAGAAATTTCGCGAATTCAATTACCTGTATGTTAAAATAAAATATCTTATACCTAATCAAGTCCCGACTGTTTGTCCACTAGCTGCTACTCAATGTAACAGCAGACAATGAACGAATAGACTGGGCTCACGGCCGTAGAAGAACAGGTCTGGACACTTGCCTGGAAACTTGGCCCCTTTGTTGTTTGGCTGTAGTTCACCAAGTTACCGATAGTGATTAACATTTTTGGTGCTGTAATCCGGGCGGTCGAGCCCAAGTTCCGCCCACTTCCCTCTCACAAAGATAAACAATTTATTAAACGTATTTTTTTTATCAATTTATGAAATACTTCTTTCGCTGACAATTTTAAATCATGGCTCCAGAAATCTTGTTTATAATATTATGTCAACAATGGAAAAAAGTGGCCGGAGTTTGAGTCCAACCGCTCGAATTACAACGCCAAAAAGTACGACATTCTCGGTAACTTGACGAACTGCAGCCAAACAACAAGGGGGTCCAGCAAAATGCATTGGTAGATAGACGAGTGTCCAGACCTATTATTCTACGACCGTGACTGGGCTTTAGTATGCATAGGATATTTGATTCTAGCATACAGGTAATTTAAATCGCGAAAATTCCTCATTCCTGTTATAATCCATCTGTCTGTTTTTCTTATCTCTGACGTACGTGCATACAGCAATGCTTCTTCGTCTGGGATTGGATATTTTAAGTCCTGGCATCTTGGGTTTCTAGCAGAAAAACACAAACGTGCGTATTTTTGCAGTTAACGTTCCCCTGATTGGCACAGTCAAAAGAAAAACGAGCCAGCACAAAACCAGACAGACAGTGACTAAAACGTACAGTTGCATATGTCCATGTCCGGTAGTAAAAGAAAGTGGTGCGAAATCCTTTTCGCGAAATCTTCTGTTGTCTTAGTCATATTACGTATAGTCAGGATGGCATAACTCATACGTATGTATACATTTACAGAAACGTATGCTGTAGACACATCTGAACTTGAATTAACCAAAAGACAAGTTCTGAATTTATTCCTTATCTACCTATAGGTAATTTGTTATCTAGAGCATATCATTAAAAGGTAATTTATGATACATACATTTATGATGCGTTTGTTATTTCATAACGTTTAGAAAAAAATGCTTACCCTGAGTACTTCCGAAGGAAATACAACATAAATTTAACTAGGACTAATCCCTTTGTACTAGGTCTGAGGTAAAACTACGGCGAGGTGAGAGGTTTTTACGTCCCTTTAACGATGTGGTGTTAAGAGACGACGTGGGAGGAGGGGGTGAAGAGGCAAAACAATATTCATTAGTCCAGTCATTTAAGCTTAAATTAGGTAAGAATCTCGGAATTCGAGATACCCAGCTGTAAGTCTGTAAATACTTGTATATTGACACCCTAAAAGTTGTCTCAAAACCTACATATGGTAGGGTGTGCGCAACTATTAAATTTCAAGGTCAAAGGTCACAATAATCGGTTTTGTGTGCTTTTTTTTGTAAATATCTCATTTCCTATGGGTTTTTTGCTATTTGTATTTATTATCAATATTGTAGAATACAAAATTCTCTACAAATTTTGTTTAAATTTTTTTTTATACGTTGAACCGTTTTCGAGATAGAGGGCGGAGAGCGCGCGTTCACAGGATCACTTCAGGTCAACCGGTGCCTCCGGTCGAAAATGCGCCATATATAGTTGATAAACTATCGATAAATCAATGATTATAAGTATTTGTCAATTTTTATTAACTATTATATTATATTTTATCATTTTTTACTAACCTATCCACTTTTTTTTCAGTATTAATTTATTTAACTCTTACCTGCCCATGTAATTGCAGAATTGTTAATGAAAATATAGGAATTATGTTTGAATTTTAACCTAATTAATAATAATAACTTCTTACATGATGAAAAAACCAATACATTATGAATTAATCTTTTTATTATAAAATATCATTCAATACATTTATTTTTATTAAAAGTAAAAAAAAATGGAATAAAGGGTAAAAAACTACAATTTATAAGTGTTATCATCTTCTTCCTCTTCATCGTCGTCTTCCGGCTGCTGGTAAATTTCAAACTGGTCTTCATTATCGTCTTCAACGACATTTGTCTCAAGTTCTTCCATGATTTCGGGGTCAAAGGTTCCATCTTCGTTAATGTCGGTCTGATATGGTAGAGCATTGAGACAAGCTTGCCCATTACATTGGCCACAAGCTAAAGAGCATTGCAAGCCCGCTTTCCTGCATCCGCATCGCGAACCACAACCACTCTTGCAGTTGCAGAAAATTGTATTTAGCAAATCTTCTGGAGCAGGTGGTAAAATTGTCATGATAGGCTCCAGAAAATTGTTTCGCATTGCCCAACCCCACACCTGGGGTTCCAAATCATGCTCTAACCAAGTTTGAACTTGATAATATACACGTTTGAAATGTTGATGAGCAGCTGCACTTGTTGGTGGAATATTTGAAAGCTGCACAGGTTTATTAAGTTTTGTAGACTTGACGTAATGCATATAACGAAGATGATCGAGATTTTTCACAGATTTCGGAGCATTATAGACTACTGGCTATAAATAGAAAGGTCCGTAGTGTATAATAGGGGCCCGTATAATTCCCAGGTATAATTTTGACGTAGTGGAAGGATTTTATAATTTACAGATTTTTAAAGGAGATGCATTTAATTAATTTATATTTAAAATGTCATTAATGTAAATGGGAATATAATTATATTATGATTTTAATTTTTCCCTTAATTATAATTTTAAATTTTAGGAAACGGTTATCAGTATTATTGAATAGATATAGATTTAATGCATGAAGAAAATGATAAAATATAATTAAATAGTTAGTAAAAATTGACAAATATGTATAATCATTGACTTATCGATAGTTCATCAACTATACATGGCGCGTTTTCGACCGGAGGCACCGGTTGACCTGAAGTGATCCTGTGACCGCGCGCTCTCCGCCCTCTATCACTAAAACGGTTCACCGTATAAAAAAATTTTTAAACAAAATTTGTAGAGAATTTTGTATTCTACAGTATTGATAATAAATACAAATAGCAAAAAACCCATAGGAAATGAGATATTTATAAAAAAAATCGCAAAAAAACAATTTTTGTGACCTTTAACCTTGAAATTTAATAGATGCGTACACCCTACCATATGTAGGTTTTGATACAACTTTTAGGGTGTCAATATACAAGTATTGACAGACTTACAGCTGGGTATCTCGAATTCCGAGGTGAACTTACTATAATGACTGGACTACATTGCCAAGCCTGGATTCGAACCCAGGATCTCTAGAACCGTAGACCAGCGCCTCGCCGACTACGCTAAGAAGGCCAGCTTGAGATGATACTGAATACCCGCAGAAGCAAGCAATGAACATATCGATGCCCCAGTTCACAAGGAAAACAATTAAAAATTCCCAGTTTTGAGTAAAATACATATATAAAGATTACCGTTTGGCCGACAAATTTAATAATAAACGTATTTTGTTGAATCTAATTTCAAGTGAAAATTCAGAAGTTACTATTTAAGGTATTTAGTACGTTTATAAGCTGCCTTTGCTGACATTTTCACACTTTAAGATAAAGAAAATTAAACTTTACTGGAGATTAGAATAAAGTGGCATGATATCAAAACAAGTGAATCTACGTGTTTTTTTAATGAGTCTAGTGCACTTCTGCCTGTGTTAGGGGAGGGAAACTCAAAAATGTTTTTTTTTCTTTTGAACTGGGCCATCGGTGTATATTTATAGAACTATGGAGTATGTACCACAGTTCGTTAAAACTTAACGTGGTCATAATTTGTATGTATACGTATCATTTTTATTTTGAGTACTCAAAAGTCAAATCAACCAAATCACATTTCTTAACGATTTCAGATGCCGATAATATCAAACAAATAAATAATTGTAAATCACGAAGGGAGAAGGCAATTTCACTTCGTGTATTTTGTCTTAGTGGTTATCAACACTCTGAATTTTTGTTCGTAAAGTTCGTTCGTTTGAATACCTGCTTACTACAGCTACGGTTTTTCGCTTTTTATCATTTTCGCAGTTAAATGGATTTCTTTTTTAACGTCGTATATATTTTACGCACGTGATGTCTGCGATAAAATATAAAAAAAGAAATAAAAAAAACCTGCTCCCATTCGGCGAAAACGGCGAATGCAAAGATGTCTCCACAAAGGTAGTGATATACTACCTCGACAAAGTCGAATTGTAGGGCTATATTTCAAAAACTGTGCATTCAGATATCTGGCAACTTTCCAAAATAACACTTATGTGTTTAACCATAGGCACAAATAAATTTCGTGAACTTCTCTTTGCTCAGGCCTAGTAAAGAGTTATTAGTAATATTTCACGTAGGATATAGGACAAATCGTTCTTTGCAGTTGAAATAACAATGCTCTAAATCCATATATATATCTTAAAGTTAGGAAATACATAAATGCACACGTATAAACACCGAAGTTTTTTCTCACTTTTGGCACGAATTTCAGAATTCTTAGTCATATAATTCTTTACTCTCACTACCTATAGAATATCATGTATATCATATTTATATCCATAAACACAAAGAAACATTTTCAATGGTGGTTACATCATTCTTGTAAATACTGTAAATATTTAATAACAATATGTGTCGTAGAGACATTTTAATTTTTGTTGGAATGGAGTTGGTATTAGAATTGATTGGTTTGTGGACTTACGCCATTGCTAATGTTTTGGTAAATAAAACATAAGCCTTGACGTATGTCCACAAACAATAAATTCTAATACGAGTCGTAGTATTATGTTTTATTTATAATGTATTCTTTGTAATTCTTCAAAACAAGGCAGAGAGTACTTGGAATATATATTATCTATTTTTAAAACAATCGCATTGATATTGTCACTTTGTCCCACCTGAATAGCTTCCATATAGTTAATGTATATATGTACATGTTCCTGATTGATATAACACCCGTGTTATTTATGATCGCAACAAATCATATTCTCCAATGACTATATCGTTGCTGCACAACAGTTGGTTTACTGTAAAATTAGTTTCACGGAAATCAATAAATTTTCATCTTTAACTTTTAAAACACTAAACACTTAAGGGCGCGGTCTGCCGCAATTTTCATTACCATTTTTTATATTTTATTTGTACCAGATATTTTTTTTTCTTATTTTAAACACAAAATGTGACTAAATTTGGCTCTTATAAATTTTTTTTTATCTATCGTAGTTTTCGCGTAATGGCTTGTTAAAGTCATATTTTGCATGTTTCCGTTAAAACGACCACACAAAAACCAACTGATATACCAAACTCAAAAAAATCACAGTAGATGAAGACATTATAGGCTACAATGTAATGCTCTTAGAAATAAAGAATAAAAGTAATTTGTATTTTTAAAAATATTATTGAATTTTTTAAAATTTTTGTTTGTAGTTTCGGCATTTTTTTAAAATACAAATAATTTTGATTCTTTAATTTTATGAGCATGTTATTGTAGCCTGCCATGCATTTATTTACTGTGATTATTTTCAGTTTTGGTATATCAGTTGGTTTTAGTGTGGTCGTTAAAACGGAAACATGCAAAATATGACTTAAAGAAGCCATTACGCGAAAACTATGAGAGATAAAAAAATTTCATAAGAGCCAAATTAAGTTACATTTTGTGCCTAAAATAAGAAAAAAAATATCTGGTACCAGTAAAAAATAAAAAATGCCGTTGAAAATTGCGGTAGACCGCGCCCTGAACAGTTCAAATGCACCAACCAGAGTGAAATGTACAAGAAGCTAGTCACAATATTTTTACAGCTATCAGTAAAATACTATTGTTATATTCGGTTCGTAAGTTGTATTGCTTTAAACCCCCCAAGTAACGAAATCGTTTGAAATTTAGGTCATTTTAAATAAGAAAGCTTAAGATAAAAACTCTTTATAATTTTGGCTTGAATCTCTGCAAGTAAGCACTACAGGATTTTTGTATAAATGTTTATTCACTGTTGATCTTTACTATGTTGCTCTTACTTTGCTATTCTCGAACATATTAAAATAATATTGCGACAATGACAAAAATCGCATAACTTGATCAAACCTGAACAATTGCTTCACCATATGAGAATAATAAAACGATCCATCACTTATGTAAGTGATATTCCTGGAAAATTAGCTATGCGTAGATTAAATACGCAATAAATATTAAAAATAATAAACACTTAATTGAAAATATTTAACTATATTTCTTTAAATACAAATACTATTGAACAAAATATTTCTTAAATAATACTGCAACAGAAAGCTATTTTCAAAAAGAAGTTACTCGCTCAATTTCTCATGAAACTTTGTTACTATTTATGTACTCAGTATATAGTACTAAAATTTGCAAACATATTAAATTTCCACTCCAACTGAAACAAACACACTGCATTGTGCAGCGTGTGTTATTAGTAGGTTTCAGCAAATAGGCGCATAAGTAGGATACTATGTTGCAATTAAAGATCTCGAATGAATATAGTTGAAAAACAAAATATTTATCTTTATTTCAATAGTATATGCAAATGAAGTATTGAATAAGAGTACAATTCTTATTCAATAATGATAAACACTAATCAAACATAAAAACATTTTCCTCTCAAGTTTTTACTGCAGAACGTATATATATATTTATTTAGCACACACACATATATATCAAATAGGTGCTATTTAAGTCACAACTAAGGTTTTTTTAAGTATTTAAATCTACATATGTATGCAAGCTTGGATTGCACAACTTTCATCACTTGTTCATGCGAGATACGTTTCAAAATAGGAAAATCATTGCCAGTATTTTACAATACCATTGTCTACCACCAGTGCAGCCATTGCTCGTCTCTGTGTTATGTTAAATCATTGAGGACATAAACATTTCAGAAATTTTCTAGCCAATAAGCAAGTTACAAACTATATATATATAAAAATGAAAGGTGACTGATTGACTGACTGACTGACTGACTGACTGACTGACATATCAAACTGCAGTCCAAACCACTGGACCTAGAATCGTGAAATTTTTTGTGGGGGTTCCCTTCAGGTCGTAGGCGAGCACTAAGAAGGGATTTTTCGAAATTCGACCTCTAAGAGGGTGAAAAGGGGCGAAATGTGTTTCCGAAGAAACGTCGATAGAGTTCGAACCCGACGGCCTATCATCGTGATTTTTACTTTAATAGGACACTCGTGAAAATGCATATTATCCAATTTAAGGATTTTTCGAAGTTCAACTTTTAAGGGGCTGAAAAGACGTTAAATGTGTTTCCAATCAACTATTGATATCTATCGAACCCTTCGGGATAGAGAGTTGATATTCACTTCAAAATATTGCTTACGTAAATACCCAAAAAGCAGTTTTAGGTTTTTTTTGAAATTCGACCCCCAGACAGTAAAAAGGGGCAAAATGTGTTTTTAATGAATCGTCTTTATCTTTGAAACACAATTGGCTATCGTCGTGATTTTAACTTTAATTGGTTACTTTTACAAATGTCTATGGCAGGACTCAAAATCGTTTCGAAATTCTTTATTTAAAGGGGTGAAAAAACGTGAAATGTGTTCTCGATTATCCTTCCATATCTATCGAATCAATCGAGATATCGAAGTACTCTTTGCTTTAAATTGGTGCTTTTGTAAGTATCCCAAGTACCATTTAAAATATGTTTTCCGAATTCGACCCTAAACTGGTTAAAAATGGGGTAATATGAGTTTTCGACTCACATTCGATATATATCGATCCCATAGTTTTTTATATAGAGACGTGATTTTTGTTTAGAATTGATGCTTACTCAAATACCTAAAAAGTAATTTCAGGAATTTTCGAAATTCGCCACCCAAGGACGTGAAAAGGGGTAAAAAGTAGTGAAAAGCGTTTTCAATTAATCGTCTATATATCTTGAACCCAGCGGGCTAATGTTGTGTTTTTTACGTTCATGAGATACCAATTAAGTATTCTAAAACGTGATTCAAGGGTTTTTCGAAATTTACTCTCTTAAGTGGTGAAAAGACCTTGAACTTGTTTTAGATAAATCCTCGATATCTATCGAACCCGTCGAGATATACAATTAATTTTTGCTTCAGGATGATGATTACAGAAATTACCGCAAAACAGTTTTCAGATTTTTCGAAATTCG
>PNEQ01115342.1:0-20639 GCA_003012365.1 Medauroidea extradentata
CCTCTCAGGGAGATTGGCTTACAATGAGATAGGGGAAGGACAAGGCAGATGGCTCGCACCCCCACCACTGCGACTTCCTCTAGACACGTCACTGTGATGAACCGCGCCCCCGGCCCTTAGCCACGCCTCTTAGCCTACTCGAACACGTGGCACGGAGAGCTATCTTCAAGTTTACTACCAGCCCCCGTAAGTCTTAATAATGTTTTAGTAAGGTCACTAATATATTTTCGCGAAATAATTTGAGCGCGTGATACATTTAGGTTAGCTATTTCAACATCCACTGCTTTTCTTTAATGACTGTTTACAAGTATTTGTGAAAGGAACGTTCCTTCTTGACTTAAAAATCACAAAAACGTTACTCCAAATCGTTCAACGCCAGTGATTAGAGGGCGGGTACCATACGCAAAACCGTTACAAAAATCTTTTCGCAGAAAATTATCAATGCCGTTTGTGTTTTCAAACCCCTATAACCACGTGTCGGTGGAGAAAATACTTTTGTAACATCTGGTTTCAATGCCTTATGAGCACGTCTGCAGCCAAGTAGTTGGATGTTTTAAATCTCACTTGTCTTTGGGAATCTACTGGAAAATAACAGGCCATGGTGTCACAATACCAGTATTACGATTGGTGTAGTCAAATGAGATACGTATCAAAGGCACGTTGCCAGTAAATATTAAGCAGACCGATGTGCACGCTCGGAATTGAAACAAAATAGCACAATAATATTTTCGCGGCAAATTCATGGCATTACAAATACCATTTCGCATGGACTATTTTTGTAAATAAAAGGCAGAAGTTTTTATTTGACATGGTTTGAAGGTTCCCATACGACATAAACTCAATATATAGGTGATTCGGAATAAAGTGAGCACTCAAAAAAGCCCTGATTAATTTCTATTTTCTGCCAGTTTATATCTTTCCGCTGCATGTAAACATCAACATTGCCACGTGCTTTTATTTACATAGGCTTGTACAATGTTTACATTTACGTTACAGTGCTCCGATAAATTTTAGCTACAATATGTACTCGTTAAATGCACGGGTGCTGAATATATGCTATACTCAGTAGTAATCTTAGTTGTAAATACCTACGAGTAAACGTCTTATAACACTGGTTTCTCTGTGTCTACTCGAACGGCGCTATTACCGTTACGAATCTCGTAAATCTATGCACAGTATATTCTAACTTTTAAACTAAAACCACCACTAAAAACACACACGACACGCGCAACTCAAGAATTCAAGTTCCGTTCAGCATACTGCAATGAATGACGACGACGCACGTAAAGAGAAACAATAAATAACGTATTTTCTTAATGTGTAAAACAGGAAAAAAAAATGCTGTTTCTATTTCCAAATAGGTTACTCAGGCTGGCGATCATAAAACAAAACAACTTACATTACTAAAGTCTTCACATAATTTACCAATGATATTCATAAACAGTCACTTCTAGTACTTTTGAATGTGTTTATCAGAAACCAATATTCATTACACAACGGACAAACAAACTGAATGACGCAATTCGCTTCCAAACGAATGTTTGGCGAAGCGGCGAAACCTAACTCTTATGCCATCTGCCGGTGGAACTTTAAACTACCTCTGTGGCGCGAAGCATTAGCGGCGTCTGCCAACGACAATCGGCTTGGTTGCGTCGCTTTGTGCTGGCGCTAATTAAATAAAATTATACAGTCAGTTGGTATGTCAATAAGAACTTAAATAAACATTTTAAAGTATATTAAATACAAAGAGGTCGTTCGCATTAGATGTTGTTTCGCTAATGCTGTATTCAAATAAGAAAATACACGGAACTACATGCAATTATTCGCTACCAACCATACAAACAATAATATAACTGTTCTTAATGTTGACTTATATGAATCAACGGCTAGTGATTTTTTTCAAAGGTTAAATATTTAGTGATCACTTTATTCCGAATTACCTATACGTAACGGACGAGTCTGGGTTACCTAGCTGCTCACTGGGACAAGACAGCAAACAAATAATTGTGGCCCGAGAACACGCCGGATATTAGACCTTAGGGTGCAGGTCGTTGAGCTAATGAAAATGTGTAGTTTCTAAAATGATGGTAGCCATTATTATTAAAGAAGTACCATGGAATTGCTACTAACTCAGAAATTTGTCATAAAATCAATTTCCAGATGTTTTAAGATAAAACATACACACTTATCACCCTTATGAATAAATTCGCATGTATACTATTCCATGCTTGGTGTACATTATTACAACAAATATTTAAGCTTAAAATTACAAGATAGCAACAATGTATGGTTAATGTGAAATGTTACTAAAGAAAATTTACTTTGGAAAATTTTTACGACACTTTTTGACTGATTATATAGGAGGGAGTTAAAATAGAGGTTGGGTTATGTTTTATATTTTAAATGATACAATTTAGCACAATTATTAAATACGGAGTGTACCTGTGATAAAATATACGAAGAATTTAATTTCAGGAAATGTTTTATCTCTATATTTTTTTTCACCCTAATTATTTGAGTCAACAAAAAATACAAAAAAAAACTGATAGAAATATATGTTCTTCTGTGTAACAAGGCAAAATTTTACAAGAGATCATTTTCATATGTTTTTAAGGAATTCATATTATATTAGTGTTATATTATGTAGAATTATAATTGGTTTCAATTTTAGAACCAGATTTTATTTAGAGTGCATGGCCATTGAAGAGTAAAATTGAAACTTTCGTGGGGAGTGGTAAATTGGCTACGTCGAGCTGATGCGGTTGAAAGGAGTACCGAGCTGATAACCAAGTAATTGGGAATCCGCTTTTACCTTGAAGAGTTCATTATCTGTTGCACTCATGTGAATAAAAAATGTGAGTAGAAAGGCTTTGGTGGCGCTAGGACAGGTGCTGCGGCATTCGTTTTTGTGCAATCTGCACAGCAGTTGTAGGTGAAGCCGAGAGCTCGTCAATATTTATTTCACTGCTTTTTTTTTTTTTTTTTTCATTTTAATGTCCCTAGTTTCCTTCGAATTTTCCTAGTTTTCTATCAACGTTTTGCAAATATTCTCAAAAGACCACAAAAAAAAAATATAACTAAATCTTTCGAAACGACATTTTTGTTGAACTGAAACGGACAAGACCCATTTATCAAAGGGTTC
Organism: Medauroidea extradentata; assembly: GCA_003012365.1. Taxonomy (NCBI): domain Eukaryota; kingdom Metazoa; phylum Arthropoda; class Insecta; order Phasmatodea; family Phasmatidae; genus Medauroidea; species Medauroidea extradentata. The sequence continues at coordinate 3,143 of PNEQ01115342.1, forward strand.
CGACTAAGACTGGCACTGAATACCAACAGGAAAATCAATAAATATTAAATGATAGTAATATTTTTTCTGATTGTAACATAATTTTTTTTAATCTTCCAACACAATAACTTCTTGTGTATTTACTGTAGAAAAACGGTTGTATAATATATTTATACAGCATATATATATATATATATATATATATATATATATATATATATACTATGTATACGTATGTATATATATCATGTTAATTTAATTGAAATTTATATATTTTCGAAGTTTTTTTTATTTTATACTATAACAATATATTTACTCATTTTTATTATTTTTATCTTTCTCATTTTTTATATTCGCTTACCCATTGATCATATTGATTTCGATAATTCGTTAATATTATTTTTAACACTGCAAATTAATTAAAAAACTGATTTATTATTATTTATTGTACATATTCTTGTCTGCGCAAAGTACTGAATCATTGCTCCCTTCCTCTAGGACACATATGTTACACACGTAAAGCATTTGACTTTTAAAATTATAATTATATTTTATTTGAGTTCTTTTGTTTTTTACTTCACTCAACCAATTCCATAACATGTCATACAAGTCATTCAGCTTTCCTTGCACAACAGATTTTTAGTGCGGTAACTGTTGGCACAGCAGCGGTCTCAAACATCCTGGGGAACTATGACGCCAATCCACAGACTAAATTATAATACAGACGTGAAATAACGTGGCTACTCGTTTGATACAGGCGAACTTCGCCACTTATTGGCTGCCTGAGACTGTTGATACCAGCTCCGTGTCTTTTTGACTCTTTCATGTTACTACAGGTTTCCAATTGGCCTGGTTGCCGGCTAGCAGAGAAGATGCCTTACGCTGATTGGCAACAGGTGTATCCGCCATGTTGCTGGCCAGAGAAGCCATTTTGCCGGCGTTTGTGACTGAGGTCGCCGTACTACCAGCTATTTCACTTCTGTATTCCTAAATATTCTGTAGCCAAGCGCTGTTTCGTTACCTCCTCTCGTTCCTTTTCTCAGAACCACGTGCCTCTGTGTTGCCGGTCCCGTGTATCTTGCTTCAGGCGATCGCCTCGCTGCCACTGCAAATGTCTTACAGCTACAAAATATGCCAGTCATTCTTCCTATATTAAAACGAGCGAGGTGGAGCAGTGGTAAAACACTCACCTCGCATTCGGCAGGACTCGGGTTCGATCCCCAGCTACCGCGATTACTGATTTCGGTTTTCCGGAGCTCCCCGAAATCATTCTATGCGAATGCTGGGATGGTTCCTTAAGGATGAGTGCTAAATAATTTTATTGTAGTTTCATTTTTGAGCCATAACATTTATTTATTCACATTTAATTATCAAATTTTTCTCTTCAACAAAGAATAAGAAATATTCTAGATAAACTGTTAAACATAAATAATAATGGAATCTTTCATTAATTTGCTATTCAGAACCATTGCAAGATAATTATAAGTTAACTTTCAAGAATTCTCTTGCAGTGATTCTGCATAACAAATTAAAGAAATATTCCATATTTATTTATGTCAAGCAACTTACCATGAATATATCCTATACTTTGTCGAAGAGGAAATTTTTATAATACAATATAAACGAATGTTATGGCTAAAAAACTAACGCCCCCTTAAACAGGCCCTGGCTGACCCCCCACCCCCCTTTCACCCGTGTTCCTCCGCCAGTGCCGTTGGGGGGGGGGGGCGGTGGCGAATGGTCATGCCATTCGCCTCCCACTAAGGCGAGCCGGGTTCGATTCCCGGCGGTGTCAGTCCCCGAGTTTTTGCACGTGGGCATCGTGCCGTTGGTCGGCGGGTTTTCTCGGAGATCTCCCGTTTCCCCCGCCCTTTCATTCCGGCACTGCTCCATACTCTCATGATGTCACCCGTCACCAGAACTAAAGACCTCGATGTTAAGCGCTGACCAAAATATCTCACTCACTCACCAATGTCGTTTGCTGTTCGATGGTAGGTAAAACGTCAAATAAATAAGCAGTTAAAATTGGCTGTATCGTCCATACACTGAGGAAAAAGGAAAACCTTTACACGATGTCCAGAAACAACTACATTATTGGCACGCCACGCCTTCCCTGGGCTAAGCTTGAGACGAAAATGGTCGTGACAAAATGTTGTACGATGATATTTTACATGCACAATGTGGCAACGTTGTACTGTAGTTAGTTCCCACTTGCGCTCCATATATAACTTACTTATCTTACTACTATCGTCTGAATTTACCATCACCGGGATTCATCATGACACACACACACACACACACACACACACACAAATGTGAATGCAATGTCTGGATTAACCAACATTTGGAAACATAGCCTATCAACTCATCAGGTCAACAGACTTTACGTGTGTGTATGTATGTATGTATGTATATATATATATACATACACACATACACGCAGTCAAGTATATACGATTTGGGTTAATAAATTGGGTACACACCTAACAATTTATTTATAAGACAAGATTTGGATTTATATTACGGCTACATAGCCAACAATCTGAATGCTTATCAAACACATATAAACTGATACGGATTCCTAGATTGATACAAATCTAGACCTGGATGCATATCAACTATCTGGATAGATATCCAGCTTTATGTTTTAACAACTTTACGATTCACGAAGAGTCGGGTTCCATATATAACCATCTATGTACCTAATGTACCTAGATGGTTATATAGGGATCCGTGTATTCACCAGTATCTGCATTTTCCATCGTCTGAAATAACCATCGCCAGGATACTTATCTGACAATGATGAATTTTAATAATAGTAAACAAGCTTAGAAAAAAATTTCAAATTTTCAGGTTTTCAAACCAATGGCTACGTAGTTGCTAATGAGCTTCTTGTCGTCTAAACGTTTTCTACAGTTGTATGTAGACAATAAGGTATCGGGAATTCACCCATTAATAATGCTATGTTATGAAAATTCGTTTTCGGTATTCACATTTCAGATATCGTGCTGCCAGTCTATGATTTGCATTTATGTTTAATTACACATTCTTCATATTCCTTATTGATTCCCGATAAATAAGAACATCAACCACTGTTTTAACAGACGTAAAAATAATGCTAAGGCATACATTTTGTGAGTTTGTGGGTTCAGAAGTAAGGACTTATGTCATTGATTAACGCGTTTACCGTCTGTGAGCTACGATAAGGTTACATTTTCTTCTCAAGTAAAATTTGATAGTTCTCGATTACGAACAGCATTTGTCAAGAGAAACCATTTGTTTATAAATAAGTAGATAGTTGTTTTAATTATATACAGCAGAGTACACAAATTTGTTCCGGAAAAAAAAATAGAACGTCTGTAAAACGTAGAAGTTCTATCTTAGTTGAAACTAAACGACTTCGACGCATCATAAAGAAAAGTAAAAAAGTTACATACTTAATATTTTGAAGTATGTAAGTAAGAACCACACCACACGAATAACATATAGGAGTGTACACAATCCACAGTTCATGCGAAAAAAATTAATAAATAATTTACGTCAAACCTTCATAAAGTCAGAACCTACAAATATAAATATCAGCAGTCAGAATTTGAAGAAAATTCCTTGGAAAACGAACACAACGTCAACTATCACAGGTTTAGCACAATAGCCAACATAATTAGTGATTGATAACAACAGGCAATGCTATAAAATCCTCAATTCTCACACAACACGCACAGGGTGCTGCAAAATGGCACGTCAAATTGTTAATTCACAATCATCTTATCTAGAGGAACAAAAGATGGTATAAACCAAGGACTGAAAATGCAAGGTGTGTGCTGCATACATATTGAGAAAAAAAAACAGCACAGACGCGTATGCTGTATAACGTCACTGTGAAATTAATCATTGATCAATGCGTACTATGCAAAAAAAACAACTAACATGGTATGCAGCTGCTAATAATAGCTGCGATGACGTTCCATTATAACACGATGCATCCCGTGCGCAATGCACTGCTATCCATGTAACGTGAACTGTAGTTCAAAACGGTGGATTTTAGGATTTCTCAACAGAAGATAGATTTTTTGTTTTCTAAATGCAAGGAATCCCCTTCTGCCCCGGCAAAATACTGGCTTGCAATTTTGCAACAGCTGCATACAGAATACTAGTACAGACGAAACAAAATATGTTCACATTTCTTTAAGAGCAACCGGAAACACACTCACTGGAGAATATCGTACGTACGCTCTCCAGGCTTGGCAGATCATCCTAGCCGGCAAAGAGCGATCCAGCTTGTGATCGGCCGACGAGGCCAGCCAATCAGGAAGCAGTATTCCAGCCATCAGGTATTAAAAAACTTTCAATTATTCAGCACCAGATAGTTAGTCCGCACATCTGCTGAAGGCAGCAGCTGCAACGGCTGTCGAAACTGGTAAAGATGAGGCAGGTAGGTTTTATGTCTCGTCGGTAGCGGAGCCAATAGAGACGGCGATACACAGCTTGGTACAATGACAGGAGCTGGGAGATGAGTTGGCTATGGCCTTTGTTAAGGAACCGTCTTAGCATTCACCTGGAGCGACTTACAGAAACCATGGTAAACCGAAATCAGGATTGCCATATCCGGGGATCGAACCCGGATGCGAGTCTAACGAGTTAGCGCAACCGTGCTCGGTAAAGATAATCAACTTCTCAACGATGCTTAAGCCTCTAAGCTGAAAACATTAAGACACAAATCACGAAATTCCTACGAACCATATTATTTTATTTTATTGACATACGTGTTTTAAGTATTTAAACGCGGAGAAAAACCGATTTTCGGGCGTTCTGATATATTCTTATACCTACAATAACAACTTGTTTATGTGTCAACCCTTGGAGTACTGATGCGAGTTTGGTACACGTCTGAAAAGTAGAACACGCAAGAAAAGAGTGAAGACCCAGTTAGAAAAAAAAAAACAGGGATGTGTTTTATAGTTGCAGCGAATGGTTCCGATTGCGACCAGAGTGTTGAAAAAAACTAGAGTAAAAAGGTAATTGGATCAGTTCCACCATACAACAAAGGATTGCGGAGTTACGTTCAGAGAACTTTGTTTTCTGGTATTTGCAATTCGCTGTTGTTTGTGTCATCGAGCTGAACGTATTTCCTTTGGACAGTGTCCTATTCACATAGCTTGAAGCGTTGCTCGCTCTGGCTACTATTTTCTGCGGTCATTATTCGCTGCAATACTGACGCATTCTTTGTTTTGGCCAGTCTGCGCCTTGCTGCACAAGAGTAAAACAGAAATTCCTGCTGGTAATGGGTACACACAGAATGAAGATACTTACAAAATATATTGTATTACTCTTAACGTTTCTTGTCGTGTGATCACTAAATTGATTCGTGTTTAATCCTCAAGTTGGGTAAAATATTGCTTTTACGCAATTTATGCTTGGTGGGATGATTTAAAGCGCGCTATTTATCGTAAAATAGTTTTTTAAATCGATTGTTGTTGTTAATATTTGTATAATAATAGACTCATTGTTTTATATGACTTGCCATTTACTTGATGCTACTTTACAGACGTGATTCCTTAACTAGTTATGTGAAGTTACCCCAAAATTTGTGTATGAATGTACACTAAAACTTAAAATTTTTGAATTTAAGTATAATAACGAAGATGATTTACAGCAACTACTACTCGAATCTCTATTTACGTAAACCGAATATTACGTAACTTGCGTTATTTTATTATTAGTTTAAGTGCACTTAGTTTGTTTGGCGGTATATGAAATACGTTTCACTCACAGGTTTCACAATTTCAAATAAAAAGTTACTTTTTCGTTATTGATGTCAACGTGTGATTTAATTATCTGCAACCTCAAGCAATATATTTTTATATAATTAGCCACTAAGCATAGTACCATATTTTCTTTACCGCGTAGATACTAGTATTTTCCCGAATTTAGAGTAACTTTACTGAACAAATGCTAGCAATATAAAGACTCAGTGAAATCAATTATATTAAAAAAATATCTACACCTAGAATATTAAATAAAAGAAAACCCGTGGATTTCATTCGTTGTAAAATCCCTGAGGTGAGGTAAGCTGGATAATCAAAGGCTTAACTAGAGTGCTGCTGCAGTATATTAAATTGCATACTATTCCTGTGAGAGATAGCTACTGTGCTATAAGGCTAATTAATGTAACAGCCTAGGGCGTGAGAGATAGAGCAAAAGAAAGAGTGTGAAAACCAACTACTTTCTCTTACTGCCAACTCCCGGATGCCCGCTTTATCCCTGAGCATCCCGCCACCCTGTCATCACGTTCCCCTGCCACACACGCAACCCTTCGGGCACTCTTTTTGGCCATCTCTTCTCCTCGCCATCCACACTACGGCCGGCAAGTGTTTTCGCTTCCTGGCACGCTATAGTGCCTTCTACTGGGGAACTTTATTTCACAGAATAGGTCGCACAGCTGTGCCTCCCGGCCGTATAACGCCCGCGTGTGCGGCGAATACAGCGCGAAATATTCCCCAAATAAAGAACACCATCTCAGGAATTCTGGGTCACATGTAATGCTGAAATTCCGACGCAAGCCTTCACAAAATAGTGCACAATCCTGGAAACGTGGTGGTACATTAATACTCTCCAATATCCCATTATTGCTTACAAACTAATTTATAAGCATTTGTTGGAATAAAGGGGCAGTTTACATCATAACCAATGACACTATTCCATAGAACAAATACTCGGCAAATATAGAAGACTGAAACAACTTCACACTGATGTGGAATTTATTTAAAATTATTATGCCGCTGAATAAAACATATTCCACATATCGCCAACAAAATTAAGTACTCTTAAACTAAGAAAAGTAACTTCATTTAATGTTTAGTTTTACTAAATATAGATTGTTGTAACAATTAATTACCTGCGTCATTTTCCTTCAATATTAAGTAATCAAGCTTGCTATACATTGATATACAAAATTTTTTGGGTGTCGTAATCAATTTTCACGTACTGCGACGGAATAATTTAACTACTAATAGTTATTTCAGCTAAAGAGACCAGAAAATACTCTTGTCCACTGGATATCGATCTGTTATCTTCAGATATTTTTATTTATACGTAGTCTTTCTTTCCTTTGTAACAATGGTGACACACACACACACACATATATATATATATATATATATATATATGTGTGTGTGTGTGTATATATATATATATATATATATATATATATATATATATATATATATATATACACACACACACCTTGTATGATCTACCATAATATTATTACGCTTTAAGGTAATGTGAAAATTTTTTATTTTAATTTACTTGCCCAGTATGGAAGTCAATCAACCACGGATTAAGCGTACGTCGTCATACAACATTTTGGTATATTTCGTTCTGTTGAAACCTAGAAATAAAACGTTCTCTTTGAATATGCAAAGGTTATTTCCGTATAAAGTTTCGATTTGTAAACACATCCGTCTAATATTCTGTCTTTATAACTTTAAAAAACGTCTTCAATCGTTATACATCAAGTTTCCAAAAATTCCAAAAATTATATAAAATATATAATAACTAATACGTAGTCTTCATATTTAAGATATTATTCTAAATATCTTAACTCAGATACACATAGCTTTTATTAATACAGATCAAATATTTAAAATTGCTTCAACCTTAAACTTGTAAACATTAATGCAGGCAGCATGTTGTATATGATGCTAACGAACATTATTCAGTAAAATTTAATTAACAACATCGCTTCGTAGACTTGTTTACAGAGTCATGCAATTAATAGTATCATAAGATACAAACGGTTATGTATTCAAGTACCGAATCCCCGTAATTAATATTAAATTACGGAATTCAGGTTTACATAGTTAATAAAATAATTTGAGTTTTTCACTGTCATATATTTTCTGAATGTGTTTTGATAACTCATGTGACAGTTGGATATGCTAATTCAACAAAGTACTTTACATTATTTGATTTGTCATCAGTAAAGCTTAGAGACAACCAACATAGACCTATTGCTGTAATACTTTCTCGTGTCCAGTTTAACAAACAGATGTTAATATTTACTCCCAGCGCAATGAAATCACTAGCGTGTAAGAGATTTCCATACCATTGTTTGGAATATGTCGAAATGCTTTGCGGTTATTCATTTTATATCAAATCTAGTAGGGTATTTGAAGTGCACAATATTTTTATGTCTACATACTTCAAGTTACTGCTGCTATGAGTTTGAATATCAACACTCTCAATAGTTAAAAACGGATTTAATACATCCGCAATGAGTTACTCATAAAACAAAACTGATACAAACATGCGCTAACCAACAAACATAATTTGAGTTGATCGCTTGAAGTCCCATAGGAAGCTACAGCGTGTGGTACGAGTCGCTTGTGTGTAGATGTGATACTGAGCTACTGACATCAGCCACATTATTAGCGCTCTATCAATGTTCTGTCTCTCTCTCCCTCACACACACACACACATAAACGCGGCGTATCTGTGGAGTTACCTTGCTCAACTGCGTTAGTTCCTATAATATATTCATACACAGACATGCTCATGTATTTGTCGCGCAAGACTTGTGCCAGCAGGAAGGTAAATGGTTTGCAAACGGCAGTTTACCATAATACGTTGCGTAGGCACAACGTTGCTACGGGAAATGTACTTAAAATGTACTTGAGGTCATATACTTTAACTTCAGTTTTTTAAAAGTATAATTACGGATTACTCGCTAAAAATCCTAAATATCTGTAGAATTTATTTGACAAGGATATTCAAGAGCCAAACGTGCTCACACGCCGTAAAAATGTAGTAAGTCAATCAAATGCTCGAATGAAAATGATTTATTTTCGAAAGAGCGGCAGGCTATATTTCCGAATTGCTTGGTACGTAGACCGAATCAGGGAACGTAGTTCCGTGAAGCAATGTCTCATTAGTATTACCATGGGTTTCTGGCGAAAATATTTTTGCACAACCTGGTTTCAATGATTATATGCACACCTGCATGACTGTGGTTGTGTGATGACCAAATTGATTTGGGTTTTATTCTCCACTTTATTAAGATATTACTATCATGCAAGTTATGTTAGGCGTGATAATTTAGAGCGCGTCTTTAATCGCGAAGTTAATATTTTATTGTTTGTTTCTGTTAAATATTTGTATGAAAAAATTGACTTACTGATAAATATGACTTGCTATTTATCTTACAGCTGCCATACACAGTAATTATGTGTATGAATATACACTCAACTTTAAATTTTAAAATTTAAGTTAAGTAACGAAGATGATTTAACGGCACTTGTTAATGTAAACTCTATTTACATAAACCAAACAATACATTTCCTTACCTTGTTATCAGTTGAAGTGTACTTAGTTTAGATGGCGACATATGAAATACGTTTTACTCACAGGCTTCAAAATTTTAAATAAATAGGGACATTTTCGTTACGATAGGCACTGTGTGATTTATTGTCTTGCAACCTCAAGCAATATCTTATGAGGTAATTGAATAAATAGAATAGTAACATATTTTTACCGCATAAAGACTAGTAATTTTCCTCTATTCGGAGTACTTTTGTTGAACTAATGATAGCAATAATAATTGCTTCATATACCGTGCTACGTGGTCAGTGATTTAATTTTTATCACTGACATGTCTTGGGGTTCTATTGGTAAATCAAAGACGTGCGGTGCGACAATAGCCTTGTTCTCATTGGTGAACTCAAATAAGAGACGTTTCTGAACAAAGACACGTTGCCACGAACACTGAAACGGTGTTGCCGGTAAGCGCGTAAGACACTGAAACAAAATTATGCAAAAATATTTTTGCGACTAATTCATGGCTTTACTCATTAATAAGAACCAAAAGTGTTCCAGTGCCATGTAGTCTGCATTGCTCTGTATTACGCATTTTATAAGAATTATTGTATGTTCATTGGCTGCTTACCCAATGAGCTGCCAGTTTCATTCTAGATAAAGTAGACACGGTCTTTGGTCTTCGTTTACTCGGAGATTTGCTGTTGGCTCAAACTACCTCTGGAAGGGTTAAATGAACTGTAAAAAATTACCATCACCAGACGAAATGTGGGCATAAGTTTTGATTCTAGCTCGTCCAAAAATTTTTTTGACAATTTTTCTGCTCCCCACTCATTGCACGAATTTTTTTTAGATGGATTAATATTGCATAGGTAATATAACTTTTTAAACTTTATGGAATAAGCTGTTTTATTATTGAAACTAATTTACCGTGCATTATTTCAAAAGCTTTCCTTGATATTCGCCTTGTGAGTTATAATGATACTCAGCCCTACGCAGGCGAGAGAGAGAAATGATTGTGTTATTTTGTAAATAGTTGGTTTGATCATTTCACACCTTTATTAAGCAAATATTCTGGCATAGACATATGTTCGTAAAATAACATTTAACTGTTGGAAAACGATACATAAAATGGCATTGAGATAAGAATTATAACATACGGTGACGTGAAGTTATTGATAAGTCCTCTTTATATCTAGGCACAGAGATATTCCATTCAGAGCGACATGCACACACACTTGTGATTATGACTGAGGTGCAACAAACAAATGGTAAAACAATAATAATCATTTTAAAAATTTTACAATTTATTTACATAAAAACGTCAAATTTTGTAATCATCTTGATTTAATATGAACTGTTTGTGACCATGAATACATGTGTCCAGCGGGTTTTCGCCTTGTTAATACATATGGCACTCGTTGAGGTAATTTTAAAATGTAAGATGGCGTCATGGTATGCATTATTTTAGAGGTCTGGACGTATGCGAGTAAAACGGCTGCCTATATCATGGTCCAAAATAAAACAAACACTATTTTTATCTACAATCCGGTCACTATAACGTGAAGTTACTTATCTAATTATTTAATTTTTATCAATATTTTGTATAATATATATATTTTTTAATTTTACCTAAGTTATTTTAGTTTAGGAAAATGTACGTTAATTTAAACAGTCAAACGAACACTACAGTTTCCGGTTCCCATATACTTAACAAAGTGTACAGTATATTATAATATTTAAGAAATTAAAAGTTTTGACAAAACCAAGAAGATTATATATAGACATAAGTGACTAAACGATTAGCAAATATGTGTCATGAGATGGTACACTGTTAGTAATAGTTAGCAATAATTGATAATTATGTAAACCGATGTAATACATATATTTTTTAAAATTTTGTAGCGTCTCAGCAACTGCCAAATGTGTCTACACTGTGGTCTTGTACTTAGATCAACTCTTAAATTTTCGCACAAAATTTTGAACTATTTGTGTTTCCTCATTGAAGTGGAGTATTAATCGCACATACTTAACTTTTTATATTTATTTAATAGTTTTTTTATCTTTTAATTTTGAGAAGGAAAGTGTGGAATTTAACGTAATTTTTACGCCGCAGTCAGTACAAAAATTTTTATAGTCTTACTTTCCTCGAGTAATCGCGGCTTAAAAATACGTTAATTAACCTAAAAGTACAACGGTGAGCATTGTAACATAGCGCGAGGTGAACATAATTTACGCTTTAATCGCAAACTTTACACGCTTTTCTTCTCAGAATTCGAAAAAAGGAAAGAAAGTACTCCAATTCCACAACTGATATTCCACTTTAAATAAGTGGCAGTTGCACATGGGGACGCAAGATTTTTCAAAACTTAAATACATTTTTCGCTTCAAATAATTAATTAATTATAATACCAGCGTATATTGAAATTCACGTAATAATATATGTTGTTATATTTGAATGCGGAATATGTACTGTTTAAAAATTAGAATAAATTGAATTAATTACTTATGTTTATATATAACTTAAAAAATAGAATAAAATTATAAATGTATGTGAGGATTTACCCAAACAGAAACGTACTTGAGAATGCCACCATTCTGACATAATTTTATGTAGGCCATTATTAATGTTAATTGTCAGTGTTTATCAGCGTGTACCTTTTGTTATAATAAGATATGAAAATGGAGTGAACCTGCCTATAGAACTGTCTGAAAGCCAAGTAATTCTGCCATTTCGGGTTTCACATAATAGCATTGTTGTTTGCCGATCGTAGTACGTTATGTCACTGGTATAAAAAGAAATTATACATAATCAGTTTTATTAGGTGCATGAATTGCCTATAAGATATGTTTAATGTTGAGAGATGCAGCATCACGAATGTCCATAACCTCAAAAAAGTCTTAGCTCCACAATACAATTCACAAAATGGCGGCTTAAACTACGTCACAGATCGTGGTCGCAACTGACTGTCTCCTAGCTAACCTCCGTGTTGCCAAAAGTATGGAAAATCATAAAAATAAAGCGCATATGCAAACATAAAATAAATACAAACATGCACACATGCACACACACACACACACACACACACACATATATATATATATATATATATATATATATATATATATATATATATATATATATATATATATATATGGTTAGGGAAGGAAAGCAATAATTTTTACATTATTATCAGTTTGAAGAAATTTTAACACTCTCACTAATTTCATGACGCATCTGCTAGTAAAAATTAGTTGCATTATATTTCTGTTGGAACGATTTCAAGAACTGATAACTGTACTTATAGTTTAATAAATGCACATATTGAAAGTCGAAGAAATTATTATGCTTGCCACCGAATTTTACTGTTAAAGCAATGTCGTAATTGTTTTCTGTAGGCGTGCATGTCAACAAGTCATTATCAATTCATATGATTCAATCGCCTCTCTTCCACGGCGGAAGCAATTTGAAGTATGATATAATTAGTGGATAAATATTATTTTTGCACTCGAAGCTTACAAGTTGAGAAGTTAGATTACTTAAATTCATACTCATGCATCCAGAATGTGGATAAAATTGCCGGCTCTTTAATCTTACTATATGCCGGCAAACAACCCTGTTGCTTATTTTGGTAGCAAGAACTTCCAAATTTAATCAGAAGGAAATGCTTAACAAACCAGATGAAATATAATTAAATATAACGCAAAAGTAAAGAGGCGCATGTTCCCACACAAACTCAGAAGGGTATAACGAAAGAACAAGTAAAATATTAAAGTAGTAACTGTGAGAGTTGCATGGTTGCGCTTGGTTCTTCTGCCTCGCAAAATTTGTTCGTGAAAATGAGAGAGAATTTTTATTTCTTTTTTAATTTTGGCGGAAGACTTTGCTTGCATTTCATAAATTTGTGTAGCTGTTGAAATTATATGGCGAGAATAAGCAAACGTTCTGAACATTTTTGCTTCTTCAGAATACTGATGTAAAATAACCCACAGTTTTTGTGTCCTACTGCACTTACAGTATCTACTAAAAAGTTAATTTAAATTCTCGGTTCGTGCAATTCAGACCGTGTGAACTACGCAATATCAATTCTGTGGTGTTTGAGTAAAGTGGTATAAGTAAAAAAATGGCGTATTGTGTAAATGAAAAGGGAAAGTTGGAAGTTATACTGTGTATAATGGCACATACAAATATTCAAACTTATTTTTTTACCTTCTCATAACTATTAGCGTTATATATTGAAGTCAGCCTGAAGACAGGAATAGGTCGCAATTCCCGAAACGTAAAATAATAATTATAAAAAACTGACAAAATTCCTCTGGGATTGCTTTTTTTTTTTCTATGTGATTGTGTGTGTGATTTCTTTTGTACTTTGTCATTCAACAAAGGTTTGTTCAGCAAAAAAATTAGCAATGGCATATGTTCACAAACCAATAAATTCACATAATTGCCTTTTACCCAGACCTAGAAAATAACATCTAGAGTGTGTTCCCATACTTAACACAATTTTCTCGTTTTTCAAGTTATATCCCTCTTTACTCGAACACCACAGAATTGATTATTGGTTATCTAATGCACACAGTATTGTTTTTACAGGCAATTCAGCTTATGTATTCAACTTTTTATTTTTAACTGACACCGTATGTGAATGAACCACTAATATATACTAGTTACACTGTCTTTCCCAACATTAGCAAAGTATTTAAAAGGGCAGATGTTGTTTGAAATTTAAATTTATTTCTCAACGGTTAAATAGTTACTCTACTGAAGATCTGCGCTGTGCAAATATGCTAGATATAAGGTACCTGCATCGAATATGGCCCGCTTAATGTTCAATAATCACGTGTGTTTAAGTAATTAATTATATTACTATTATAACACATGGCTGATGTAAGACAGATCTTTATAGATGATGTATGTTTATACTGGAGACTAGTACGTGTAGATCCCACATCGATCTCGCCATTTCCTCACAATGGCGACTAGTGGGTCATATTGAGAACGGGGCTATATTCGGCACAGGTACCCTACCTTATTTCCTTGAAGTGGAAGCTCTTATAACATGTGACAGATAAATCTTATGACGTTAACAAGTGAACAGATGAACCGCGGAATGTGAGCAACTTATTGGCATCACTATGAACCATTGTTTTGAGTGCTGTGGCTGTATGTGGTGCTGGTTGCCTACATCAAGGTCGAGCAGGACGTAGCAGTCACTAGGGAACGCGAGCATAACATGGAATGGCTTCCGGCGGTTTCACAAATGCATCGTTTCCTCCACCAGTGTTTGTAACGCCGGGGGTAAAAGAACATGTATTTATTGAATATTATGTTGAAAGTTTTATTACCTGTGTATTTCAGAGACCTAATTCTCTAAATGTTCTAATGAAACTCAATATAAGTACACGAGTGTGAGACAGACACCAGCTAAGAGCTTAGCACTTAGAGGCGACTATGCAATTGGTGAGCGACAGAAGTCGCCCTTAAGACCGTGCTCTTTAGTTTCTGCTGTTTTTGTGTCAATTATTTCTTAAACTTAAGGGAGCGTGGTACATAATTCAACGTTAAAAGCATTAATCTATAACTGTAGGTTCCTTGAAGCGAATTTGCGAAAATTAAACAATAGCAATCCCAGACAATAGTTCTCTAGTCGACGTTTTAAATAAAATAGTTTCCAGTGTTACGAACTTCTGAGGCACAATCTCGGATGCCGGAACCTCGTGCATTTAACTGCGGCGCAAGAGATCACGCGTAACGAATTAGTAATTCTGGAAAAATATTTACTCATAAAGTTGGCGAATACCATTATCTAGGATTGCCATTGAGTATTTTATCCATTTTGGCTTTGAAAAAAGCGTAGGAATCGATTGATGTTTTCAGCGTGTATTAATCTACCACGCACTCTTAAACGAGACCAGATATTAAAAACCTGTCTAGTAGTTTTTTTAACGGTTTTTGACGCGATATCTACCATATTTTTCCAGAAATTATACGGTACCAACTAAAAAGTCAACCAACTATAGTGTCATTAATTACGTAATTGGCTAATACCATAGCATTTACTGCCTTGAAAACATCAGCCAAAATGGAGAAGTAGATTTTAAACAAAATTTCCGGACAGATTTTTGATAACTGCGTTGAATGCAAGAAAACAAACGTACTAACATAAAGTAATTAATATGATAAGTTTTTTGAAAAATTTATAAAAATAATAGTTTATAATCACAATGCACAGACTAACAATCGTAATAGCGGAAGAGCTTCATTTTAACGTGTATTTACATAGAGTTTTTACCTTATTTCCGAAGAAAAGAGGCTTTAGAGATCACCTTCTTGTCTCTCTGTGTCTGTGTCTCTATGTATGTGTCGCCCTATCGTATGTATCTTGTCCATGAATCTTTTGAACTGCTCACAGAATTTCATTCAGTTCGGTACACATATAGTTATTTAAATGTTACCTGAGTTTCGTGTGTTTAATAACGCAGTGATATTTTTTTTTTAATTGACGGCCATTTGAATATATTTATGATATGAGTAGTGCAGTATAGCCGATTCTATTGCAGGAGCCTAGGAGCCGGATCACCGGATCTGTTCAGTATGTGTCTCGTAATTAAATGTGTACGGTCTACCAACCATCTTGGTTAATGTCCGTTGTCTTGATACCTAGCTACCCTCATTGGCTCAACCTTCTATCTTGTTTTTTTTTTTAAATTAGTTTTATTGTTGTCCTCTAGGTAGGGCTGCCAGTAGTTACTGATCGTCTCCTAGATGGCAATGATTATTAAGACTTTGGTGCTGAGTCTTTCCACCAGAAGGGCTAGTAGCTATACCAATCGTATTGGTTCTAGGGTCGTCTGCTAGATAGCATTGATCTTGTATGTACTACTGGTTTAGTCCGTCTCTGTTTTCAAGTATCACCATTAAGAGCGCTACCGCACCTAACCTAACTTAACTTGACCTGTCCTTCTAACAAGTTACACTTCTAGCCTTGTTTCTGTTCTTCGTTTAACCTAACACTTATTTTCCTTTGTGTGTCTGTCTTGTATCATAGTACACTGCTAGGAATTCTTCTAGTATGTTGCATTCTCGTAAGGCATTGAATATGTTCCACTCGTGTAGGTCCTAGAATATTTTTTTGATTTAAAGTGTTTATAAGTAGTGTAGGGTAGTATTATTTTACCTCTAGTAATAAATGTATTCTTCTAATTCTTGTAACAAGTTATTCTTGCTATGATTTGTTAGGGCCTGGTAGAAATTAAGTTACGGCTAGGCCATTTATTTAATATGTTTTTAATGCTGAAATCATAACTTAACCTGACCTAACCTGACCTCCTACCATGTTACATATCTAAACTTGTCTCCGTCTATTTCTTAAACCTAATACTTTTTTCTTTTGTTTGTATGACCAATAGTATTTTTTTTTAACCAGTTTTACAAATTTCAAGTTTTTTTATCATGTTTTAGCTTTTACACATGCTCGACTGCGAGTTAGTTTCTTTTCTTCTCTTTTTTTTTTTGTTTTAATTTATTAACATATATGGTGTTACTTTCGTATATGTAAGTTTCACCTTGAAATGCATGATAATATATTTTTTTATTGCTTATGCGTAGAAGGAATGATCAATTTGTTTTGTGCTTAAGTTTTTATACGTTATATTTCTGTTCTTTAAATATTTTTCCTTTCGTATAAGTGTTTTACGTATGTTATCCTTTTTTCTCTCCCTCCCTCCCTCTCTCCATCCCTCTCTCTTACTCTCTCCCTCCCTCTCTCTCTTATTCTCTCTCTACCTCTCTCTCTCGTGCTCTTTTATTCTCTCATGTTCTCTCCCTCTCTCTCTCTCACCTTCCCTCTAGGATATTGCATGTTGGTATTTATGTGCTAGACCTTTAAAGACTGTTTTTTCATTTTACAAATTTGGTTTGAGTCATTTTCTTCTGTGTTGAACTTTGGTATACGATTTCTAGTATCGCACAGAAACTTTGCGTACTTTGGTTTAAGTATTTTCTTGTCTGTAAGTAATTGTATATTTTTTTTATTTAATGTTTTGTCTGTATATAGATCTTGGAAATACTGTTTATGTTAAACTTCCATTGTAACATTTTCCATTGTAAAATTTAGACCATCCAATATTTTACTCTATGTTATGTGACCAAAAATTTTAATTAAATAAAACGCGATTAGTTGTGTTTGGCCTATGGTTCTTCAGT
>PNEQ01115343.1:0-20639 GCA_003012365.1 Medauroidea extradentata
TAATGATACGTTTGGTAACTGTGCAGCTGAAAGTGCCTTACACTGCACTTCTACAAAGTCACATAACTGGGTAAAGGTAGGCAGCCTTGTACCTGCATGAGCCAACTCAAATCTCTCCCTTGTCTCTGGGTCAAGTTTGCTCAGAGCCATGTTAAGCAGTATGAAGCTCCATTCCTTAACTGGAAACTCTAATATCTCTCGAGCTCCTAGGTTCTCTTTCATGGTATCCAAAAATAATCTCAACTTAGATGGTGAATTTGATCCTATAGGAGGAAACTGCACGATTTTGTCCCAATGGGCTGTTGCTATGACCCTCACATTTTGATAATGGTCGGTCAATGCAAACCATGCTAACACATAGTTTTCTTCAGTTAATGGCAAACCTTTAACTAAGCCAAGAGGTTCCCCTGACAATGATGACAGCAAACATTGGAATTTTTCAACAGAACTTATAGATGCATTTATGTGTATTAATGAACTAAACAAATCATGATAACTTTTCCACTGGGTGACCTGACCATCGAAACTTGGGAGAGACAACTTTGGTAACTTCACATTACTTGCCTTAGCACTAGACTGACTGTTGTTACTAGATTTTTCCTCCTCCAACTTCACAACATACTTCATTATTAGGTAATAGGCTTCATCGAACTCCACCAACAAGTTGTCATGCTTATCCTTATTGAAACCCTTTTCGATACATTCTGCACACTCAGTGCGACATGACTTTCTTCAAATTCCGATTTTAACTTTTCAAGGTCCCTACAGTGTGCCTTGAACAACGCCGTTTGCGACTTATCCCCGTCCAGACGTAGAGC
The DNA here is from genome assembly GCA_003012365.1 of Medauroidea extradentata. Lineage (NCBI taxonomy): Eukaryota > Metazoa > Arthropoda > Insecta > Phasmatodea > Phasmatidae > Medauroidea > Medauroidea extradentata. The sequence continues at coordinate 819 of PNEQ01115343.1, forward strand.
TAAGTTTTTCACTCTAGTAATTCGGCCCCATGCCAACCTTAACCTAACCTCCAACTGTCCCGTAGCCATATTCGCGACGTGACTACACTCCAGTATAGTAGGCCACACGTCAATATGAACGTCTGTCCGTAATTTGTAAAAATACGCGGAGGGCACGAAGCAACGTCCGCGAGGTTAGGCACGATGTTTTGGCTGTCGACTAATAACACAAAATGGCGTCGTAAATCACACTGAAAGTAACGAATTCCAAACCAAAACCCCGATCAACGGTTTCAACTTGAACACTATTCTCAAGTTTCTTTTCCGCGTGGTCACTGACCGCATATCAGGCACGGCCTAATATAGTTGAACGACTGTCACGGTAAATGTACGCGTACGATTACGAAGTGATTCAGCATCGGGCCCGGTGAGACCAAACCTTCAACTTTGACGTATACGCACCTCACTATCGCCGAAATTCCCGGAGGACCAATACATAATCTAAACAGAGTTCACTAAATGCATAAACCGAATCGCGGGATCCCGCCACCGAATACAACATCCTAAAATTCCCGTCGGAACTCGCGAGCGCGCACTATATCACATTATCACAGTCGCCATTTTTTTCACTAGTGCCAACTTTCGAGTCTTCACACCAGGCATAAAAATCCTTACAAGTTACTGTCACTAACACAATATGATATGAATTTTACAATAATCAGAATGTATTCAAAGGTGAATATTTTATACTACACCTTACCACTGAAATAAATATGTAAAGAGCGAATCTGATACTATCATATTTTAATTGATGCCAGCTTTGAAGCTCTCTTGCCCCACTGTGCGGCTGTGGCTACCACGGTCGTAGAAGAACAGGTCTGCACACTCGCCTATCTACCAATGTATTTTTTTTTACCCCCTTGTTGTTTGGCTGTAGTTCGTCAAGTTACCGAGAATGTCGTACTTTTTGGCACTGTAATCCAGGCGGTCGGACTCAAACTCCGCCCACTTTTTTCCATTGTTAACGTTATAAAGTAAATAAAGATTTCTGGAGACATGATTTCAATTGTAAGCGAAGGAAGTATTTCATAAACTGATAAAAAAATACGTTCTGATAAATTGTTTATCTTGGTGGGAGGGAAGTGGGCGGAGTTTGAGCCGACCGTCTAACTGCAGCGTCAAAAACGTATAGATTGGTAACTTGGTGAACTGCAGCCAAATAAACAAGGGGTTCAAGTTTCCAGGCGAGTGTCCAGACCTGTTCTTCTACGGCCGTGGTGGCTACTGAAGAACTGTAGATGCTCAGAACTCAGAAGTGAAGGATGCAGTAAGGGCGACCTGAACCACATGCCAACTGCCGCAACACCACAACAAGCCAAGCACTGAGCTAGCATGCAAGGTTCCGTCCAATCAATTTTAATAGGGAATTTCAAGGCCATGCTCTCTTGTTTCTACTGTTTTGCCGAAAATTAATTTTTTAAACTTAAACGAGAGCAGATTGAGAAATTCTGTCTGGCAGTTTGATTTAAAATGGTTTGAGTCGTGATAGCTAATTTTTCCAAAACAATTAATTTTACGGTTTCCACTAAGAAGTGTGTTAACTAGAATTTCGTTAATTATATTATTAACTAAAACCACAGTATTTACTGTCTTGAAAAAAATCAGCCAACATGAAAATGATACTTTTGAACAAAACTGCCAGACAGATTTTTGATATCTGCTCTCGTTTAGGCGTAGAAAATTAATATCGCTATAAAAGTAGAAACAAGAGAGCATTCCCTTAAGAGTGTATGATGGATAAATAAACGCTAAAAATATCAATTGATTTCTACGCTTTTTTCGAAGCCAATATGGATAGAATACTCAATGGCAATCCTATATAATGGCATTTGCCAACTTTATGAGTAAATATTTATCCAGAATTACAAATTCGTTACGTGTGATCTCTTGCGCCGCAGTTAAATGCACGAGGTTCCGGCGTCAGAGATTGTGCCTCAGAAGTTCGTAAGACTGGAAATAATTTTGTTTAAAACGTTGGCTAAAACTGTTGTCTAGGATTGCTATTGTTTAATTTCCGCAAATTGGCTTCAGGAAACCTGCAGTTATAGATTAATGCTTTTAGAGTTGAATTATGTACCACGCCCTCTTAACTGGCCATATAATTTTATTGGTTGGACATCTGAGGCAAAGATCACTGCACATCTCTATCTGAGTTTCACATACATCCGCTTAGTACATTTTAGCTTTGTTCGAAGACCTCGAATCAGTGTTTTAATTAAGCACGGTTTCTTAGCAATGACAGTCCGTCCATGCCCGAAGTGTGATTTCTTTTCGTACATTTGCACGATGGGCACGTGTGAAGTAGTTTCATAAAAAAGTTATTTCCCCAAAAAATAAAATGCATTTGAAATGCGTGGTAGGAGAAGCCCCCAAGGCTTGAGCTTGCATTCATAGAGTTTATGTCAGAATATGTTAAAATAAGTAAATGAATCTGTCTTTTCAGAAGCAACACATGTCATGAAAACTAAAATTTACAGGAACAAGAAAAAAACAGTTTAAATTGAACAACAACCATTAAACTAGCAAATAGGTGGTCCTGGTACAACATTGGGCCTCTAATACACACGTGTTTCACAAAAAGTAAACATACAGGCCCATATGATACTTTATTTATAAACATTATTAAGAGCTCTGACTTGTGCTCTTTGTGAATGGAATCGTCTATAGGCTATATCACTAGAATTTATCAGAATCATATTTATTTGGTATTACATAAGCATATAACATGACCCAAAGTTAAGAATAAATGGTTGTTCACAAAGTCCTGTATCAAGCATGCTCTAATGCCATCGCACGTCTTGTCACTGGGCATAGTGTCCTCAGATAGCAGTGATACTATACATCAACGCACATATTTTCCTGCATAGGCCATGCTATAAGTTCTTCATAGAAGTGTTTTTTGTCATCGGGTATATTTTAGAAGTTCAGTTCCCTCAGGTCTTCAAGTTTATTCTTGTTGATAGGTAACCTCGCTTCAGAATAGGCTTTCTTCGTAGGTAAAGAATTGTTACTTTGAGTGGCCAGCTTGAACATGTGGGACCAAGCCAACTATATGCACGTTAGCTTGTACCATGCCAATTTTGTCACTGTAATACGTCAATTCAGAAAATGTGGAGATTGAAAAAGCATGTTTTTCATACCTGGAAATATTTCTTACAAACGTTTCTGTTGACAAGCAAAATTTTTTAAAGATCCCATCCCCCCAATACGATCACAAAAATTGCCACTTGCCATACATTTATAGCAATAGTATATTTCACTGTTTAACAATTTAAAACTTAATAGTCGCTGGTACTGTATTGCCTTCATACTAGGTGTAACCTTCGCCTCTCGCATTTTTATGATATGACGCTCCTACAACTTTTTTTGGCCTTTCCTATTTCATTTTAATTTAACTCATACAAACTCCATGGCTAGCAGTTGATCACAAATAAAAAGTATTCCAGGTGTGCCAACATGTGAAATACATTTTTTAATTCGCCTACATAGAGGTGATAGAACTTTATTCAGCTAGTACACAGAATAACAGCGCTTGTCATTGACACGCATCATTTTTCCTGTGACAGTGATGTAATCGGGTCTCGTAAATAACATTTGCAGGCATCGCTGATGTCTCGTTTCTGCACGGAATTGTCGAGATTCATGTAGAGAAACCCATCATGGCAATAACCCATTTTGCGAAAAATAGTGACATGTGTTGTTCTTTAAATGACCGATTCAAATGTTAACGGACATGTGATAAGAATTATTGTTGTAAACAAGCAATGTCCCTGTAAAAATTCTCAAGTCATATTCGGACAAAAATGGTTCCTTGAAATAAAATCGATCGTATTTTTTCGTAGAAAATAATAACAATTACATATTAAATATTAAGTAGGCTTATTTAAAAGTTGGCAGTGTTTCTCAGAAATTTAGTGCATAGTATTGTTTTACTTGTAACAATTATACTATGTAAAAAATACTATGCTAAAATTAAAAATGGCTACCATTATTTAACTATGAACACAGAATGAACGGAGCAGACAAAAAGTAAAATCAACTTTGTTAGTAGTACCTATAAGTGAACCACATTTGATGATTTTCTGAAAAAAAAGTATTATATCATGTAGGCCTAATACTATGCTAAAAATATAAAAATGAAATTATTACCACAGCATGAACGAAACACACAAAGTCCAGTCAGCTTTGTATGTAGTATAGGTCTGTGTGTACCAAGTTTGATGATATTCTGAAAAAATGTTTCCTAAGATATGTAAAACTATGCTTAAAATATGAAAATGGTTGTAGCTCAAGCAAGAATACTCACAGAATTTTACTGACTGAAGGGCAAGCCGGGGGAATCACTGTGTTTTACTGACTGAAGGTCAAACATGGGAACTCACTGCATTTTACTAATTGAACGGCAAATAGAGGGACTGACGGTATATTAATGACCGAAGGGAAAACAGAAAACTCGCTGCATTTTACTGACTTAAAGGCAAACAGGGAAACTCGCAGCATTTAACTGAGTAAACGGCAAACAGGGGATATCACAACATATACTAAATAAGAGTCAAACATCTAGACTCAACCGCATTGTATTACATGAAAGGTAAACAAGGGGACTCACGGCATGTTACTTAAATGGCATTAGGTTCAACAGGCTTTGGCCAGGCTAGGTTTATGGCTGAACTAAAGATTTGCAGAACATGTGTTTTGAAGAATATGAATTTGGCAAAACATATGTCTTCTTGAACAGGTGTTGCTCATAAGTCATTTACTCGGACAAGCGTCTTGCTGAACAAGCGTGTTGACAGAGTTTTGCAGACCCCTTTGTAGAGCACAGTTTTAAAAAAAGAGTTTGGAAGAGCTGGTGTCTTCTAGAACAGGAGTCATCCATAACATGTGTTTCGCACAGAAAAAATTTACTCGGGCGCGTATTTGATTGTAATAGTTATTCCCGTAAATGTACTTAGGCGCAACTCGTGCTTTGTAGGCGGTAGGCATAACAAGCATGAACGAATATCTTATTTTCTGTCACAATATTATTTAGACATTTTACGGACGTTTTATATTTAATATTTAGCTTCCAAAACCTTCTATTGATAAATAACTAATGTTAATGTAGAATCCCTTTAAAAACTCTTTGGCTGTAATCGTCATAAAGAGTAGCCTGTGCGTCTGGTAGTCAGCGAGGCCGACCACTGACTTAGAATATCCGGAAGAGAAGCTGAGTCAACCTGCTTGCCCCTCAGTCAGTAAAACACTGTGAGACACCCTGCTTGCCTGTCAGTCAGTAAAACACCCTGAGTCCACCTGCTTGCCCTTAGTAAGTATAACAACCTGAGTCCACCTGCTTGCACCTCAGTCAGTATAACACTGTGAGTCCTCCTGATTGCCTGTCAGTCAGTAAAACAATGTGAGACCCCCTCCTTGCCTGTCAGTCAATAAAACACCCTGAGTCCACCTGCTTGCCCTTTAGTCAGTATAACAACCTGAGTCAACCCGCTTGCACCTCAGTCAGTAAAACACCCTGAGTCCCCCTGCTGGCCCTTCAGTCAGTAAAACACCCTGAGTCCACCTGTTTGCCTTCAGTCAGTAAAACACCCTGAATCCACCTGTTTGCCCTTCAGTCACTAAAACACCCTGAGTCCACCTGCTTGCCCTACAGTCAGTATAACACTGTAAGTCCACCTGCTTGCCCTTCAGTTAGTATAACAACCTGAGTCCACCTGCTTGCCTTTCAGTTAGTAAAACACCCTGAGTCCACCCACTTGCCCTTCAGTCAGTATAACAAATTAAGTCATCCTGCTTGCCATTCAGTCAGTATAACAACCTGAGTACACCTGCTTGCCCTTCAGTCAGTATAACACTGTGATCCACCTGCTTGCACCTCAGTAAGTAAAACACCCAGAGTCCTCCTGATAGCCCGTCAGAAAGTAAAACACATAGAGTCCCCCTGCTTGCCCTTCAGTCAGTATAACAACCTGAGTCCATCTGTTAGCCCTTCAGTCAATAAAACACCCTGAGTCCATCCCCTTGCCCTTCAGTCAGTAAAACAACCTGAGTGCCCCTGCTTGCCCTTCAGTCAATATAACAACCTGAGTCCACCCGCTTGCCCTTCAGTCAGTATAGCAACCTGAGTCCCCCTGCTTGCCCTTCAGTCAGTATAACAACCTGAGTCCATCTGTTAGCCCTTCAGTCAATAAAACACCCTGAGTCCATCCCCTTGCCCTTCAGTCAGTATTACAACCTGAGTGCCCCTGCTTGCCCTTCAGTCAGTATAACAACCTGAGTCCACCCGCTTGCCCTTCACTCAGTATAACACTGTGAGTCCACCTGCTTGCACCTCAGTAAGTAAAACACCCTGAGTCCTCCTGATAGCCCGCCAGAAAGTAAAACACACGGAGTCCTCCTGCTTGCCCTTCAGTCAGTATAACAACCTGAGTCCACCTGCTTGCCCTTCAGTCAGTATAACAAGCTGAGACCACCTGCATGCCCTTCAGTCAGTATAACAACCTTAGTCCCCCTGCTTGCCCTTCAGTCAGTATAACAACCTGAGTCCACCCGCATACCCTTCAGTAATGTAAAATATCCTGAGTTCACCTGCTTGCACCTCAGTAAGTAAAACACCCAGGGTCCTCCTGAAAGCCCGTCAGAAAGTAAAAAAATGGAGTCCCCCTGCTTGCCCTTCAGTCAGTATAAAAACCTTAGTCCGCCCGCTTGCCCTTCAGTCTGTATAACAACCTGAGTCCACCTGCTTGCCCTTCAGTCAGTATAACAACCTGAGTCCCGCTGCTTGCCCTTCATTCAATAAAACACTGTAATTCCCTCAGCTTGCCCTTCAGTCAGTATAAAACTGTAAGTCCACCTGCTTGACCTTCAGTCAGTATTACACTGTAAGTCCACCTGCTTGCCCTTCAGTCAGTAAAACACCCTGAGTCCACCTACTTGCCCTTCAGTCAGTAAAACACTGTAAGTCCCCCAACTTGTCCTTCAGTCAGTATAACACTGAGAGTCTCCCAGCTTGCACTTCAGTCATTATAACACTGTGAGTCCCCTAGCTTGTCCTTCTGTCAGTATAACACTGTGAGTCCACCTGCTTGCCCTTCAGTCAGAAAAACACTGTAGTTCTACTACGTGCCCTTCAGTCATCATAACACTGTGAGTCTCCCAGCTTGTCCTTCAGTCAGTATAACACTGTGAGTCCCCCAGCCTGTCTTTCAGTCAGTATAATACTGTGAGACAACCTGCTTGCCCTTCAGTCAGTAAAACACTGTTAGTCTCCCAGCTTGCACTTCAGTCAGTATAACACTTATAGTCTCCCAGCTTGTCCTACAGTCAGTATGACACCGTGAGTCCCCTAGCTTGTCCTTCTGTCAGTATAACACTGTGAGTCCACCTGCTTGCCCTTCAGTCTGTAAAACACTGTAAGTCTCCCAGCTTGTCCTTCAGTCAGTATAACACTGTGAGTCCCCCAGCTTGTCCTTCAGTCAGTATAACACTGTGAGTCCACCTGCTTGCCCTTCAGTCAGTAGAACACTGTAAGTCCCCCAGCTTGTCCTTCAGTCAGTATACCACTGTGAGTCCCCCAGCTTGTCTTTCAGTCAGTATGACACTGTGAGTCCCCGAGCCTGTCTTTCAGTCAGTATAACACTGTGAGTCAACCTGCTTGCCCTTCAGTCAGTAAAACACTGTAAGTCCCCCAGCTTGTCCTTCAGTCAGTATACCACTGTGAGTCCCCCAGCTTGTCCTTCTGTCAGTATAACACTGTGAGTCCACCTGCTTGCCCTTCAGTCAGTAAAACACTGTTATTCTCCCAGCTTGCACTTCAGTCAGTATAACATTGTGAGTCCACCTGCTTGCCCTTCAGTCAGTATATCACCCTGAGTCCACCTGCTTGCCCTTAAGTCAGTAAAACACTGTGAGTCCCCCAGCTTGTCCTTCAGTCAGTATACCACTGTGAGTCCCCCAGCTTGTCCTTCTGTCAGTATAACACTGTGAGTCCACCTGCTTGCCCTTCAGTCAGTAGAACACTGTTATTCTCCCAGCTTGCACTTCAGTCAGTATAACATTGTGAGTCCACCTGCTTGCCCTTCAGTCAGAAAAACACTGTAATTCTGCTATGTGCCCATCAGTCAGTTTAACACTGTTAGATCAACTGCTTGCATTTCAGTCAGTAAAACTCTGCATTTACGTCAGCTTGCCCTTCAGTCAGTATAACACTGTGAGTCCACCTGCTTGCCCTTCAGTCAGTATATCACCCTGAGTCCACCTGATTGCCCTTAAGTCAGTAAATCACTGTGAGTCCCCCAGCTTGTCCTTCAGTGAGTTAAACACTGTGAATCCCCCAACTTGCCCTTCAGTTAATAAATCACTGTGAGTTCCCAGCTTGTCCGTCAGTCAGTAAATCACTGTGAGTCCACCTGCTTGCCCGTCTGTCAGTAAAACACTGAGAGTCCCCCAGCTTGTCTTTCAGTCAGTAATTTACTGTGAGTCCACCTGTTTACCCTTTAGCCAGTAAAACACAGTGAGCCTCACTGTTTACCCTTCAGTCAGCAAACCATTTTGAGTCCACATGCTTACCCATCAGTCAGTAGATCACAGTGAGTCCCCCTTCTTATCTGTCAGTCAGTAAAACACAGTGAGTCCCCCTTCTTTCCATTGAGTTAGTTAAATTTCATATTTCTTCTTGATCTTCAGTCTGTAAAATTCCGTGAGTATTCCTGCCTGCCCTTCAGTCAGCAAAATTCCGTGAGTCCCCCTGGCTTGCCCTTCAGTCAGTAAAACGCCGTGAGTTCCTCCGTTTGACCTAAGTCATTTAATTGCCGCTGAGTTCTCATGTTTGCTCTCGAGTCAGTCGTCTGGCGACGTTCCAAGGCGAACAACACAACAGCTCGACGAGAGAGGCGACACTCAGCTCGCGTCTGGACCGCGGCCATTGACGGCAGATGATCGCGGCTGATTGGATAATGCGGTGGTCGGGTCCCCTCGACGGAAACAAAAGCTAGCGCTGCGAGGTGGGGTGAGCCCTCGTGCGTGTTTGATTGGGTTGACGCGAGGGTCTCTGTGTCTCCGGGCCCGGAGGAGCAGATGTTCGTCCACGCCACGGGTGACGCTGTCATGAAGAGATACTGGATGTTGTTGGCGCTGCTGCAGATGATGGTCATCGTCTGCGAGTCCGCCGAACATCCACACACTCCCGACAAGAACGGTGAGTTCCACTTCACCTCCCACCCCCTCCCTCCTAACCCACGGCACGTTGACGATGATAACGGCCAGGTTCCATAATTTCTACTGCTTTCATAATCCCCCTCCTAAACTAGTGCAGATATCGAAAAACTGTTGCCGGCCGACGTCACTCGTAGCGCCTCATCGAGTTTCGAAGAGCGTCTACTTCGCGTGCCGATACAGCTTACAAAAATGTCGTAAATATGTTTTAAATGTTTCCAAAATGTGAATTACAGTTAGAGTAATGCTACCCTGGAAATCTACTTCAAATTATATTTTTATTGAATAAAACCTAAAAGTTCTGGTTCTTTAATTGCGTCAACAATATTCAAAGTATTGTTACTTAACCTCAAGTAGTGTTTCATGTTATATTTAAAGAAATAACATTTGACAATCGAGTTTCAGGGTAGTATTTCTGCCAATACAACTCAATTTATAGAAAAATTAAAAACACATTTTCAACTTACTTTTTCATAAGCTATCAGCATGCAAAATGACGTAATCCGTCCTGAATAATCCTGTATAAGCTTTCGCATTAACCCTTACGCATTTTTGTGTAGTGTTCGTTGTCATTTTTTATTTCTTAGACTATAACGTGAAAATAACATACCACAATTATAGTAAAAATATCACGGAATCATCGAAAGTAGTTTTTCGCGAACGTCCTTAAGGAGCATGGATCTATCTAATTGCTATAGTTATGGCGAGAATTATTTTTCAAATTACATCCTGGTGCTGATATCGTAAATTTTTCTGTACGATTTTAACAAATTAATTTTTTTATACTGCGTTAGTCTAATTGTTTGGAGACAAAATACTGCATGACAACAGCTAATCTGCCAATTACTGACATGTTCCTTATCATTATACAAATAGGTTCAACCACGTACTACTTGTTTAAAAAACTCCACTATGCACTTAAACCATTATTAGAAATTAGCCTAGTGATGGAGATTACCACATGAGATGTCATTTTGGTTAGATTATGTATATTTTATCTAGAGGGTGAAAAATGCTATATGAAATAGATTTGAAAGCGAACCGTTGCCGTAGTAATGGTAGCATGACTTACAATACATGGCGAGTGAGAGTGAGAGAGTTTGGTGAGGGGTAACATATGGAGCAGCGCCGGAATGAGAGGGTAGGGGAAACGGGAGATCCCCGAGAAAACCCACCAACCGACGGCAACATCCGACAACGATTCCCACATGCAAAAATGTGGGGACCAACCCCGCCGGGAATCAAACCCGGATCTACTGTGCATGTCGCACGTGCTGGATCGTGTTAATGTGGAATACTACATCAGACAATGCGTATCGCCCAATTAAATACGTCTCGTCTGGTATGAAGCTACCAGTAATTGCTACGATAGTATTCCACCGTAATAACATGGTCCAGCCCGTTCGCTATGCACTACACATCATGTACTGTGGCAATTGTAGTGCAGAAACGATGCATTTTCGTTCATGTAATATATTTTGTTCATTCAGAAGCGAGGACTAATTCCCCAAAATATTGACACGCGATTTTGCAAGAACCTGTATATTACTTACTAAGAGCAGATCATCACACTCCAAATTTGGCAGAGTTCAGAACTGGCGGCCTTACAATGCAGGAGTGATTGAATGAGACTGTAAGGAGGAGTACCCCGAAAAACCCCTCTTGGAAAATTACAGAGCCTAGGACTTTTCTCACACGGGAGGGAATAATTCGGGAACGGCCCCCCTCCGAAAACCGAACCCGGATCGACGTGTAGGGAGGCAAGCGACCTAACCCCTACACTTCCGCGACCATTTGAAAGACGTGAGATTTTTTAGACACGCGCTGACAGAATTATGTCCATTTCATCCTTATTGCTGCCAGAAATGGCTGTTTTTTGCAGTAAGCTAGCACATTTGCACATTTTATAGTAATCTAAATATATCTTACAGCAGTTACCATTATTTTAGTTAGGGATACGAGTAGATATTCTATTAGTGACAGTTTATTTATAGAGCACTGGACAGTAGTATGCTTCCCTGTCGAGTAAAATAATAAAAAACGGTATTTAGATAAATAAGGGATTGTAACTACAAAATACATCAAAATGGAAAACTACAATTTTAATAATTTTAGTACGGTAATATCGAGGGCTCTATAACAACCGAAATTCAAAAATATTGCGTTTTGATTTTAAAATAGTTTTAAAATCCGTAAACCACTCGCGCAGAGGATTTCGGAGAGTAAAATTATTTTAAAATCAAAAGGAGAATATTTTTGAAATTCTGTTATTACATAGTCCTGGATATTACTGCACTAAATTATAAATTTACAGTTTTCCATATTACCACCCAGTGCTTTATAAATAAATTACATACCTCATAACAGTAATTCCTTTTTTAACCTTTCTTATTAAATAAAAATTTATATAAAATCGGAATTAAAAAATATTGTTTTGAGATGTTATAAAATATAAACTTTACTCTTAAATTGATACTAGAAATATAATTAGCAAGAAAAGATGTTTTCCATGCAAGCGATACCTTGCCTCTTTTTAATCTGTATTTGTAAAACAAAATTTTTCGAGACAATTGCCAAACATTTACAATGCTACTGACCTACCGTAACATCAGAGTTGAGATGTTCCGGTGGGATTTTAGTTTTATTGATACTTTCAGGAGGGGGGATTTTAAAGGTTGGCTACACTGGCCCAGACCCGCGTCTGAAGCACGGCGTAAGTGATGATAACGGCCTTGTGAGACATGTGAGTCGTGATTGGCGGGTGCTTAAAGTCAGGACTGCGCGCCACTTGATAACCACTTACGTTCATCTTCTGAGAGCTTCAGTGACTAGATAAAGTGACTCAGGGATTAGATAAATCTCACCAGCAACTTGTAACTGACACCAAATATCTTCCACCTCAATGTACAGGTTGTCCAGGAGCTACTGCCCTGGATTTAGTTTCTTGTACATACTCCGTTGCGATATAGATGACTTTCAAAGAAAACTGAAGATAATGGAAGAACATAAATAAGCAGAGTATGCTTTAGTCAATAGGATACATACACATCATAAAATTTCATAAATGGAATGTATATATGCTGTGTATACATCCTATTGACTAAAGTACACTCTGCTTATTTATGTTCTTCCACTATCTTTAGTTTTCTTTGAAAGTCATCTATATCGCAGTGGAGTATGTACAAGAAACTAAATCCAGTCATGCACTCCCATTGCACAGTTCTTTACAACAATCATAGTAACTACTGTATGAGAAGACCAACACGCGAAACCTGGGCTAAGTTGGAGACGAAAATCTCAGTGGCAAAATGTACGGCAAAATTTTTCGTGCACAACTTGGCAACACAGCACGGAGTTAGCCTCCTTTTTGCGCTCCTAGATATCTTACTTACCTTACTACTACTGCCCTGACCTGCGTATTATGGGCGTATGATCAAATCTCGAGCAATCCAAACATTATTCTATGTTTACTCGACGCAACATAAATGAAATAATACCAACACGTGAAGCACAAGAAGGGACTTTCTCAGTGCAGCGTTGCCAAATGCATGAAAACTGTTGTACAACATTTTGCCAATAAAGCCTACTTCACACCAACGGTAACATTGCTAATAACATGTGTTTTCAACAAAGTTATTAACAAGACTGTAAAACTGTTTGAAAATGGTTGACGTCATGTTATCAACATTGTTGCAAACTTTCTGATATTAATGAGATTTTTAAATGTTTGTTGCAATAGGAGCTTACAATTGGAATTTATTGGTTTGTGGACTTACGCCGTTGCTCATGTTTTGCTGATCAAACTTGTGTTGAATGACTAAGTACAAAAAAGAACAAAAACGGACATAAAAAACACACAAAACAGAGAGAGAGAGAGAGAGAGAGAGAGAGAGAGAGAGAGAGAGAAAGGCAATTCCAGAGGAATTCTGTTAATTTTTTTTTAAATTGGACAACAAAAAATTTTAAAAATAGAATTCAGTCGAATATCGACACAACACCCAAACTCAAAAGATTGACACAAATAGAACCAGATTTCCAAAATGGAAAAAGATGATAGTAGACAAAAAAAGTCAGCAGTGGACACCATACAAAAGATAACAGGCAACACAAATTAAAAACAACGAAAAAAATGCAACATTTCGGGAATTGCGAATTCTGTTATTAACTTTGTTAATGTTTATAAATATGTAAATAACATTTTGTTTCAAATTTTGCTAGCAACGAAAGATATGAATTTTAGAAACATGATGATGACTTTGTCACCAACGTTGTTGATAACATTATTTTCACGACCCATTCTAGGGCGGTATAGATAAAAGTTTGTTGGCAACAAATGTTACTAGCGATGTTGTCAGCAATGTTGTAAGAATTTTTGTCATCAACAGTGTTATTTACTTCCGTTCATCATTCTCCCGACTTTGTTAAGAACAATAAGTGTTTTCAGCAATGTTAATAACACATTTGCTATCAACATTGCTATAAAATAGTGTACCATAGCTTAGAATTTGTTAATAACACTTGGTAACAAACATTTTGTATGTTAACAATCAGCAAGAAAGTGTTATGGTTAGGCACACACCTCGCCTGATTGAAACGATGATTTCACTCGAAAATTTTGAACAGTCCCGAAGGCGTTAATTACTCATTAATAAACATTTTGTAATATTTTTTGTGATCTTTGAATGATTTTTGAAATAGGTGTGTTTTGTGGGATATATGCCATTGCTAGCTAACGTTGCTTAGTTGCAGAAAACCCACAAAATTTTGAGGGTAGTGGGGGGTGGAAGAGAAAAAAAGAAACAACGAAGAAACAAACTAGGAAAGCTAGAAACGGTGTAGTCGAAAAGCAAACAAATTATTCCAAAATTAGGGTTATACAGTTAGTATAAAACGGGGGAAAATAATCCGATAAAAGGAAACGTCAAACAGACAAGAACGAAACAAGTTAACGACCGAGGTGGCGCAACGGTATCATGCTGTACTCGCATTTGGGAGGAACCGGGTTCGATTCCCGGCTCCGGCCATCCTGGTTTAGGTTTACCATTGTTTACCCGAAATCGCTCAGGCGAATGCTTAACAAAGCCATGGCCGACTCCTCTCCCAGCTCCTGTCATTATACCAAGTTGTGTCTCACCATCTCTAATGCAGACCTCTCGCCTCCCACCAAGGCGATCCAGGTTCGATTCCCGGCGAGGTCGGTCCCCGGATTTTCGCATGTGGGAATCGTGCCGGACGTTGCCGCTGGCCGGCGGGTTTTCTCGGGGATTTCCAGTTTCCTCCGCCTATTCATTCCGGCGCTGCTTCATTCTAACCTCATGTCACCCTTCACCAGCGCTAAAGATGTCGATGTTGAGCGATGACCAAAGTCTCTCACTCACTCACCGTCTCTAATGACCTCGCTGTCGACGAGACGTACAGCGCACTATCTTACCTTACCAAACCAGCTGAAATAAAAAATGACGGAAATTATGGACAAACACATCGGGGACAATACAAATGAACAAAGTGATAGAGATGCTTGTATCCAAGACAACACAATGAATAAAACACATAGACGATAGGATCCCTTCGCAATGATTTGTATGTTTGGTAACTGCAGACATATATGGCTTCCCTGGATTGTTTTATCTTTTTTTTTTTTTGTTGCTCATTTTCTCGCGCCTAGGCCTTTTTCGTAAGTGTGGAATTTCTGTTATTCAGGTACAATGGCTTATATCTAACAAAAACACTTCAGATCATAATATTTCTTGTCATCTTTAAGGCCCAAGCACAACTGTGCAGACGCGTTGGTCCGAGCTGATGGTGCAGATGACGGTAGAGTACTTGATTGGCCCACGTGACCTGTGACGTCACGTGCAGATGATGCTGACGGCTGATGTGGAGCTGTCTGAACACAGCTGGGCAACTTTCGTCTCTGGAGGTCGGACAGCATGGCCCCTGCACTGCACCATCTGCATGTGACGGCACGTGTTGGTGTTCGTATTATCAAACAGTAATGGCATGTGATGGTATTTAGTTAACGTATTTCCTATAGTCCGTAGGTTTGTCTCGAGTGTACGTCAGATTAATTTTGCAGATGCTCCATCGTTATAAAGTTTAAGAAAAAAAATACCCTTCTAAAAAAATAGTACCGTCAAATGTGGTGACTTTGTGCCAAGTTGGAGTGACTTTGTGTCACTTAAAATGTTTATTTTGGGGCCATGTAATGAAAAATTATAAAATTTTAATTGACGAATTAACTAGTTGGTTTTTAGTACTGACCTCGTGTTACTTATTTCTTACTCAAGTAGCCTAAAAATGAAACTTTTGAGGTGGCACAAAGTCACTCCTACATGGCACAAAGTCACCCCGCTTGACGGTACTAACAATTGCTATCCAAATTTCTTCTTTAATGAAACTGCATTAATGTGATCAAAATACGTTTATTAGACCAAAATAATTATGTTAGGGAAATAAAAATGACTGTCCATTGTGATGCACTATGTAACGTAGCATTCCTATCGTCTGTGTCAGCCACGTCAACTGTGTCTCGCTGTCGCTGAAAAATGGTCTGACAGCTCGGTCAGGCAGCTCGGCTGCGCACTTGTACCTGAGAGTACAGGATGTTTATAAAACAACTCCAGGGTTTGAAATGGTTATAGTTAGGACTAAGAATATTTCGCGAGTTCAACGACCAACATGCTAGAATCCCTATCATGTGTCCATTACCTGCTACTCATTCAGACAGCAGACAATGAACGAATAGACGGGGCTTGAGTATGCATAGGACATTGGATTCTAGCATGCAGGTCATGGAACTCGCAAATTTTTCCTAGCCCTAGTTATAGTAAATTTTGTAAGTGATATAGACGAATTCCATCGCATAGAGCGTAGGATATTTGACAGTTCTGTGCAGTGTGTAGTGGAATGTGTCATTCAGATGTTGTCAGGCTTTCACGACCTGGACCTTGCCGACGGTCTCGCTTCACTCTAGGACTGGCAGGTACAACGGCTACGCTGCAGCAGGAGCCACAGTGCGTGTTTTGGTTAATTGAAACGAAATCAGTTGTTACATTGACACTGAAGTTAGACAAACGATTTCCGAACATGTGGATAGGTAGAGTCGAACCACGGTCGTAGAAGAACAGGTCTGGACACTCGCCTATCTACCAGTGTATTTTGCTTGACCCCCTTGTTGTTTGGCTGTAGTTCGTCAAGTTACCGAGAATGTCGTACTTTTTAGCGCTGTAATCCGGGCGGTCGGACTCAAACGCCACCGTTTTTTTTTTCATTGTTAAATTTATAAAGTAAATGAAGATTGCTGGAGCCATGATTTAAAATTGTGAGCGAAGGAAGTATTTCATAAATTGATAAAAAATACGTTTTGATAAATTGTTTATCTTAGTGGAAAGGAAGTGGGCGGAGTTAGAGTCCGACCGCCCTAACTGAAGCGCCAATAAGACACAATATTCTCGGTAACTTGGTGAACTACAGCCAAACAACAAGGGGGTCAAATAGCCAGGCGAGTGTCCAGACCTGTTCTTCTACGGCCGTGAGTCGGACCCATCCCGTGGCCACCGCAAAGTCCAGATATGGCCCCCTTAGATTTTTTCCTGGGGATACACTAAGGGCTGGTTGCACAGTCATATTGAGTAAATTCTAAGGCCTCTCTTGAGTGAAATGTGAGAACTTTTCATTGCAGAGACGAAAAGTGAGTGAAATCTAAGGAAAAATCCTAGGAATCTTTCCTTTTTCTCAAGCTGTATATCAGTCATGGCGGCCGTAAATAGAAGTTTGAATGACACATGGAAGATAATAATATTGTTATTGGCAATACTTTATTGGTTATATTTGGTAATATTGGTAATATTTTGGTAATATTTTAGATGAGGAACATAACCACGATGTAAAGGAAAGACTGCACTGGTATCTATGACATAATTTATATTCGTTGTACATCTTTACATGAAAGCGATGTTGTGTTTTTAATGGCACTTTTGTTTTCAAACAAAAAGGTTATGATACCATTTTATAAACAAAATACAAAGACGTATTTTTATAATTTTTATTTGGAATTTTTTAAACTTTACAGTATGCGAAACACTAAATATAAATTATCAAATCGCCGTCGTGTGATTTGTGCGTTATAAAAGGGAAAATAATATTCGTGTTATCTACGTTCGCAAGTCGATGTGTGAAGAGAAATTATTTTTCTCGCGAATATTGTGGTGACACTTCACCTCATTTGAGATATCCCAGTTTCCTGACTGTGCAATGAAAACGAAAAATTCTCAGATTTTACTCAACCTCCCCTTAGTTTCCCCTATACCTCAAGATTTTCCTCACATGACTCTGCAATCGACCCTAAGAACATGGTGTACGCAGAGACGATACGTGATGTTTAACACCTGCATTGTCGCAGCAGTCTAAGCCATACCAGCTGTCATGCTGGCGCGAACATAGACGGAGACTGAAAATCGTTTGGACGTACGCAGGGCCACAAATGGGGCGCACATTTAAGTGCACTGAACACCACGGAAACTTGAAAGCATTACGTCTCTTCTCATACTGTTGTTTCAGTCATGTGTAATTACTTCGTACTGCTTGTGTAATCCCGAAATTCACTCTGTATTATAGGATTTATTATACAGAATGTCCCATACGTTCGGTGTCATAAGGGAAATATAAATGGGTTAAATATTCAAAGATGTATTAGTGATGCAATGTGTTGAAGCACGACGTCGGTAGTGTGTTCACCTCCTAGCATCGTTACGACAGAAAATAATATAATTTATGGCCACGAATAACTTTGCATATGCGGAATACGAGTGAGTGAGAGATTTTGGTCAGCGCTTAGCATCGAACGAGATCTTCAGACCTGATGAAGGGTGATATGATGTGAGTATGTAGCGGCGCCGGACTGAAGGGGCGGGGGAATCGGTAGGTCCCCGAGAAAACCCACCGACCAACGGCATCGTCCGGCACCGAACCAGGATCACCTTGGCGGGAGGCGAGAGATCTAATTCCTCGACCACCGCGACCCCATGCGGAATACAACTTGTCCTATGAGACCGGACTTGTGGAACATACCCAGACAGCAGAAAAAAACTTGCTACCAGCTTGTAGCACGCTTGCCAATGCAAGCCAGTAACCTTGCAGCAAGCATGACATGCAAGCCAATAAACTTGTTATAAGCCTGCTGCAAGTTGCCTAGTTTACACATTTCTAACTTGCTGCAAGCTTGATTTGTAAGCTTGCTGCCAGTTTAATTTGCAAGACTGCTGCAAGCTTAATTTGCCAGCCTGAAGAATAAATCAAAATTTTATTTTCTGCAATATTTTCACTATCATTCAAATTTACATCCTAAATATTGATTGTTCATCGACTTGTGATGTTAATTACTAAACATTAATTTTCGGCTTCTGTGAAACGTTGGAACCACTGACCCCTTGCAAGGCAGGTATGCTAACCACTGGACTATTGCGAATACCTAAAAGTGGTGTAGTAGTGAAAGTGGGTTGTAAGATAACTGACTTAGTTATAGAAATGCTGATGTTTGTGAATTTACTAACAACGGTAAGGATATCAGTTTACTTGTAGTTGTACATAATAACGTAATAGTTGTTTTAGGTAGCATATGAAACAGTGTTACTTTTTAAAGCGCTTGTTCATTTAAAAAGTTCAGTTCAAATCTCAAGTTCGATCATTATATTGATGGCACAGAAAATATTTCATGAATTAAGATTGCTAAGGAAAATTTCAATGCAATATCAGCTTAGCATAGAGGACAGGATGCTTGCAGCTTATCACATGACCAGTCTTGCTATGTAAGTGTAATTAAAGTCAAATACACCTTTGTCGCAAGCTTGGTTCAGGTTTGTAACAAGAGTTCTGAGCAAGCATGCTATGGCAAGTTAAATTAAAGTGAAATATAAACTTGCTGCAAGCTTGATTCAGGCTTGCAGCAAGTGTCGTGAGTAAGCTTGCTATGGCAAGCCAAAATCAAGTGAAATGTAAGCTGGCAAGCAGGCTTGCAGCAAGTCTGCTACAAGTTGCCTAGTTGACACTTTTTATAGTTTTGCAAGCTTATATACTAAACATCATTTAAGGTTAACTTGTAAGCAATCAAGCTTAACACAAGCTTGCAAGAAGTTTAACTGCAAGCATTTTTCTTAAATACACTTGCAGAAAGCTTGTCAAGCTAAATAATACCGACGCCAGCATAAAAGCTTAAGTCAAATGCAAGGCTTGCAGTAAGCCTACCGAAGCAAGTCTATAACTTGAGACGCAATGGTCGACCTGCATCTCATTTGTCTCCCGTCACGTTTGTTATTTTTACGCATATTGGTTTCATTTCTACATCAAAATTATAGCAATGTCTGTTATTGAGCAGCGATATGTGGAGGGCTTGTTATATGAAATGAGTACTTACCTTTCACGTTTGTGCAGTTCTGCTTAGACCTGGTACGACGATATGACTACGGTTAAAGTGGACACTCGCGGCGCAGTCTGTATGAAACCACACATTCCGGACTCAGAGATAGACTGGGCCGAGGAAACGTCTGCCAAACTGCCAACTCGACTTGATGACGT
>PNEQ01115349.1:0-23889 GCA_003012365.1 Medauroidea extradentata
AACGAATATTAAAACAAGCTGATATCACATTTGAAGAAACATTAAATACTGCATTAGCTATTGAAGCTTCAAAAATTCAAAATCATGAGGTATATTCTAACAGTTCATCAGAAGTACAAACAGTAAATCAAACAGATTCTGTATGTTACTTCAACAAGATATCGCGTACAGCAACATTTCGTATTAGAGATTAGGTGAAAAACAAGAAAGGTAAGACCACTAGTATACCAAGAAGTAAGAACAAAACTGTATGTGTTGACGAACTAAATATCTTACTTCATTTGGCAATCACTTAGGGCAAGCACGAAAGAGTGGGTCTCATTCATGTGGACACTTACCTATAACACTTAATTGCATGATTAATTTTCACACGTTCGGCTGGTACAGAAAAGATTGATAAGAATTCCATCAAGCATACTTCATTCCGTTCATTCTGAAAGATAACGTTGTACTTAAACTTATGTACATTCTTCTTTTCTTGGTCGGTGACTTTGAATTGTATGTACTGTACATCAGTCAGCACTTGTATGAATATATCCTGCTCGTCCTTTGTCTTCATGTCATGAAGCCGTGTGGAAAAATCTAGATGATCATTTTCCGCCACTCTTTCAAAACGTAGTCTGCGTCTGCAATCATACATATGTTGGTGCATCAAAGCCTGCGCTAATAAAACGTTTGTACTTGGAAACCCAAGGCAGCAACAAGAAGGAATAGGTACAGTTTGATAGATGCGAACGATTTCCTTGTAACTATATTGTGACTCGCTAGTAAACTCGTGAAACGAGACGTTTGTTATTGTATAATATTACAGTATTACAGAACGTTGTTTTTAAACGATTACCATTGAATATAAACTATCTTTAAGTTTTATTAGTAAAGTGGGATGTTTGCGTTGACAACAATTTGTTAACAATACGTGGATGCTTTGTACAGTTAGCTCGTTTTAGAGTTTGCTCAATTTTATGATTTCAACATAGGTTATGCATATTGTGCACGTTATGCATACCTACAAGCTTCGTATATTGTTTAAGCTTAAATTTTCTTTCCTACGTGATTAACATAGCTTTCGCCTTTTATTCGCGCCACTTTATTTTTGTTCTTGTAACTTGCATATTTCCTTTTCCACATCCTTGAAGCATTATCTTCATCCATTGTTTGCGCTGATTATACTCCCGGGATAACTTCCTCTTCTACGCGGAATAATGACGCGAATAAAAAGAAAGTTTTTCAACATATAACCAACAGAACAATGTTTACCAACATAAACGTTTAGCTACATTAAGATTATATCGATCTACCGTTGTAGGTAACTTACTGTCGCCGACTTGTTTTCTTCCAAAACGGTTTCAGCCCAGGATTGACGCCCACTTGTAAATGAACGAAATTTTCAGGGCTACAATTTACACATTAATATTACGAGAACTGAGACCCGTTTGCTGTAGAACGACGTGTCGATCTCTGAAAAGCTTGTTTCGTCTATAATTCCATTTTGCCAAAAAAAAAAAAAAAAAAAGTAAACTTTAGCACTTTTGGATGGAGCCGATTCGTTTAAAACAGAGTATTTCGATTAAAATTTGCAATGATTCTTGGGCGTTACAGCATGGCGCTAACTAGTCCAAGAAATTTAGGTAATTTAAATGGCTAGGCTCAAACAGCCGTAAGTAGTCTCACGAGATATATGGATATGTGAAAAACAATTATTCACAATTTCATCGAACTTGGTAAACATTTGCTTAGGAGAAATGACGTTTTTATTTATTCTTCATGCCGTGTTTGTATTCTCGGATTAGTGACCGCTTAAACATTTTTTGTTCACTCGAAATACTGTAGGTATAATTTTTCAGAATTTCATGAGACTCGGTACACAAATAGTACATAATAAACTTACCTGATTTTTTGTATATTTTTGATACCGTGTTCGATTGATGTAAATTATGGTGGTTTGAAGATTACTGATCACATGAGATATCTAAAGGAATTATGTGTCCGAATTCCATCAAACTCGGCACACACGTGCTTTGTACAGCGACTTGAATTTTACGCATTTAGCTCATACCTTAATGAGTTTTTAAAACGATAGCGTTTTTTTTTTGTTTTTTTTTTTTTTTTTTTTTTTTTTTTCAGGAGCAATCAGCGGAACAATTTTCCATTGAGTTATAAAAATTCGGTTCGAAATTAGTACTAAACAAGGTAAACGTGGAATTTTATGTTGTTCGTTCATGCTGTGATTAGCAATGTCTATACTGTATGGAGAATTTTACGACATGTAATCATAAGTTTAGTACGTGTATTTCGGAAATTATTGCATCGACTGTAAGATAATTTAATTTTAGACATTATATTTTCCAAACTTTGATTTATGTAGTCCTAATTGTTGCAAGTCTACCATGCTGCAAGATAGAAAAGTATAAATAAATCGAGATGAAAGTCAAATTTGAGGAGCAAACTTTCAAAATCAGGTATGTCCTGTTTATCAAATTTTACAGGAATGCAAACAAAAATGAAATGTTGAGATACTAACGAAAATTAAATAGTTTCAGTGTTGTTCAATTTACTGTCAAATTATGGAAACTAAATTGCCATGTAAACTTATATATTTCACTCATCATTAAAGAAAATGGGTAATATATAATAATGAACGAATAAAATGGGCATGTCCGGTTTTATGGGCATTAAATTTGCAATAGGCTGCATTTCGTAACTCTACATTTTCCAGTAACTAACAGCCATTGTGTCCTTGTTATGAATGAAAACTCAGAATTGCGCATGTTTCTTAAAGGGGGCATGTGTGTAATTATTTAATTTAATATGACTACATATTGTTGTGTGACTCACCAACATTATATAGAAAATGCGTTAAAATACTTTTCGTACTTTTGTGTACGCATCTGGTTTTGAAAGTTAGTTCCTCCTTTTCCAGATCTATATAACCGATTTAACATTTCCGCACGCACATTGAGAATATTAGGCTCATTATTTATGCTGGAAGCATCTTGCTTCCTGTGTGCAAACAGCCATTTGCAGCTCATGAGTGTGACCTTAAAAATGAGATGTCATTCACCACACTGATCTATTTCACGTTGCAAAATCCCGTGTGATGAATCACCCAAACATTTCCCACATGTCGGTATCGGAGAGCATATAGCAGCTAGTACTGGCTTTCCTTTTTTCTTTTTGTCTTGTTGTGATAGTGAGAGAGAGAGTTTGGTCAGTGCTTAACATCGAGGTCTTCAGCGCTGGTGAGGGGTGACATGAGGTGAGTATGGAGCAGCACCGGATGAATGGGCGTGGGAAACGGGAGATCCGGGGACCGACCCCGCCGGGAATCGAACCCGGATCGCCTTGGTGGGAGGCGAGAGGTCTGAACTCTCGGCCACCGCGGCCCCTTGTCTTATTGTGGTTTTTTCTGCAACTCGGCAACATTCGCTTTCAATGGCGTACATCCGCAAAAACTGTTCATTTTGTAAAACTAAACCATTGCATGAATCGTTCGATCACATGTCCTATGGAATTCTCTAGGCTTCCCAAGCCCTGGAGTCTTCTTTGATCATCATCATAATCATCATCATCTTCTTCTTCTACTTCACTACTTCTTCTTCATAGAACGCTAGTAATTTACACAAACAAAATGAAGGTAGTGTAGCACAAGACGTCATCTGTAACATTAGCCAGTAA
The DNA here is from genome assembly GCA_003012365.1 of Medauroidea extradentata. NCBI lineage: Eukaryota > Metazoa > Arthropoda > Insecta > Phasmatodea > Phasmatidae > Medauroidea > Medauroidea extradentata. The sequence goes on from PNEQ01115349.1 coordinate 3,676, forward strand.
ACCCATAATTAATTCTGGCTGACAGTATTTTTTCTCACTCAAACGAAACCTGTCTTATTCTTGCTGCTAAGTAAATTGAACTGTGCCAGTGGTTCGGACATATCATGCTGTATAGCTTCGTTGTATGTTACATAAACCCAGAGTACAGCACTGTTTTGGACTTTAGCCTTTCAGAGCTGTATTGTAACAGAAAACCCACGATTCGTCGTATAAGCTCAAAGGCACAAAAAAAATCAAGATTATTGTTATATTTTAAAAACAAGTAATTAACACATAGAAATCTACGCCAGAGTCATGTTGCATCACTAAGCATTATTTTATATAACCATTTTTTATATCCTTATTTCTCATTTGTTCGAATACTTACGCACTAGTAGTCGCCAATAGTTTTGTGTTTTCTTAATTGTTTGATAAACGAGTGATAAACCCACCATTCTGACTAGTTAGAAGACAATAGCAACATTCCCATTACTTTTCCACCTAATCTTGTGCTCTTATAATGGAGAATAGGTTCATGAACCTGAAAACCAAATTCCTTAAAATGTTTAACAAGGGCATATTACATGCAAGGTTTTTCCATCACGTTAGCTGTTAATTTGAAAATTTAGTACGATATATCTTATCAGATGAGATATAACATTTTATAAGGAAACCTTTAAACTCTATAAAGTGTTTATCTGTCATTCTGGAATGTAGTAAATCACGAAGAAAAAAGTTTCTACATAATTTCATTTCTCGGGAACTACTCAACCCAATCCCACCAAATTTAGTCTGTAACAGACAGTTTGTGACTAATGACTATGTCACATTCAATTAAAGACGTTGCTACTGTATCAGTTTTAAATAACCGAGACCATTGATTTCAAAACTGTGTCCACGTTGCTGTTTAAGGATACATTGCACTATTGCCTACACTGTTTAACCAAATTTACCCAGGTTTAGTGAGTAAAAAAGTATCAATTACATACATAAAATATACTGATGGTGGCCAGGTTTTTACAATACACATCAGGTACAAGTGCGCCAATTTTCGCCAAATTCGTCATGTAAATATTCTGAGGAAGGAAATGTAAACTCGTTTTATTATAAATGTCTATGACCCTGTTAATTTATAAGAATTTAAGCTTAAAAATTAATTTTCTATTGTTTTTATATTTATCATACAATTTAAACAAATAAAATACTATGTCTCCCAAAATAATGAATTAATTCCAAAAATAGTTGGTGCCTGCTTATGTATAATGGATTAGTTTGCACGTTGGCTTGCATTAAGTTAGAAGCGTTTCTGGGATTAGTGGGTAAGAATGGTATTCATTTGTATCTTTACTTCCGTGGTTTAAATTACCTCACTGCTGACGAGTAGTTAAATTATATCTACCATATAAGCCATTATTAACTTAATACAAATTGTTTTCTCCAAAATAAAGGACAGTAGGCTTATTCGTTATGAAGGTAACTACTTAATTATAGAATAATCTTAGACTTCAAAGCGAAACTTAATACCTTTCTGCTGCAAGCACACTGCAGTTTGCAAGAACGTCTTCGCAATACGGAGTTTAAACCGTGCTAATAGTGATAACTCACAGCAATAACGAGTTTGTAAACTACTACCTCGGTCGTAAATGCTGAGCAATAAACGAGCATGTCAGTAAAACTACTTTACGAAGGCGAGGAGGATCGTTTATCGCATAAGCTATTTGTTAGGAAGAAAAACAGGTTGCCAAACCTTATGTTTATTGAATAAACAGTGACCAGGACTTTCAATTTAAGAAATATGCAACAAGGAGAATTTCGGTGCTAATTGTAACTGGACATATCACGCTGTGCGCGCGAATCTGGGCAATAAAAGGAAGGCTGTTAATTTGCATATACGCTCACTTAACACTCAGGCTTCCTCTCTTCAACATGTCCTTGACTACCCACACTAGCCAGCTCCATTAAAGTCACATGACTGTATGCTATGTCAAACAAGATGAATCGTTACTCGACGTCTGATGAGATCTGCTGTGAAACTCGTGTCTCTTATTTACACATCACCATAACACCGAAAAAATAATAGTTGTAGGTCGTTCGGGATAAAATGAGCACTAAAAATTTAATCTTTGAAAAATGTCGCTAGCCGTTACTGCATATAATTTAACATAAACTATAGTTGCCTTACTGCTTGTATGGTAGGCAGCGAAATAGCTCTACATAGTTCCTTGTATTTTCCTATATAAATTCAACAATACTGAAACATAATCAACTGAAATTGACGTGATTGTATTTTAAACAATTAATAAACTATTTATTTTGTCTAACTGTATCGTTTCATACTGAATGTACGCGCAAACATCAAGTGACGTGTCCAGAGAGATTTGATGTCTTCCGGTGTCAGTCGTTATGCGTGGAAGGACACGAAATGGGTGGAAAAAAAAACTTTAGCAGGGCTTTTTAGAGTGCTCAATTTATCCCTAATCGCTCATCGTATTGAGTCAACGACGTTATTTAGTAGTGAACACAAAATAATTTCTTGGTGACCATACCATTTTAGTGGTCAGCACAAAACATATTTGGCTGCCTCAGTACTAACGAAATATTTTGCAGCTGCCACACACTACAGCACGCATATTATTAACTAAGTTTAGTTTGTCGCAACAAAACTTTCGATTCCGTTGTCCAGTGACCACAGAGAGCAGCAGGCTTACCGACCATTGTGCGAAAAAGATAATTTTCTGGAAAGGGTATAGAAAGGAGGGCCACTTTTGCCAGGTACTGTTGATACTTCGTAAAAATACAGAATGCATTAGTGACTTATAAACATACAACTATAATTTATTTTATTATTATTTTTAAAATGTTTAATGTTGTTACATTTTATTAATTTCTTTATTTTTGTAGATATACATGTGTAGCTTGTAAAGCAATGTATTGAGATTTTTTGAAGAGAAAATTCAACTAAAGTATTACAAGCATAATTAATTACTGAACTTTGTTGTGAAGTGTACGAGTAGCATGAATATGATTTTTTTTTTTTGTACTTTAATTTTCTTTATTTTCGTACTTACCAGGTAATTTATTTACAATCCCTCTGTCCGCCTAGCTGGACTGGCGTGCATGCCGCTTTGGATAGCAGGCGAGGATGGTGCCAATCCCTTAGAGGGCTGTAAAAGCATAAGTTTAAAATTGAGGAATTGGCTGGAATAAATGCCTAAGTGAGAAAATTGTATTATGAGATAATGGCAGGTGTAATGTTTTGGAGAGATTTGGTTTTGTTATATTTTACGTCTTTCTCATGTGATATTCTCTTAATTCAAATAAATAGTAGCTACTTACATTACACAAATTAATAATATTTACTGTAAACACAGTTAAATATGAAATAGCAATTATTTGTAGCTTAGTGGCATCAGCACAGATCAAGACAAAAATTCATAACTTGGTGAAAAATTGAGAAATTGTTTAAAAAATTGGCGTGTCTTTTATTGATATAATGGTACACGATAAACTGTTTGATGGAAGAGTGGCATTAGTTTACTCAAGTTTTTATTCCATCAAACTCCTATTGTAGGTTTCTCGAAGCTAATTTGCATAGATCAATAAACAGCAGACCTATACAATAGTTACTGCCAACTTTCTGAGCTAAAACTTTTCTCCAGTAACGTGTTTCTGAATATCAATCTCTGACGCCGAAATCTCGTAGATTTAGTTGCGGCGCAAGAGGTCACATTTAGCAAATGCATCATTCTGGGTAAATGTTTGCTCTTGAAGTTGGCATGTATCATTATCTAGGATTGCTATTTTGTAGTTTTTTTTTCTTTCTATAACTAGAGACATGCTAAATTCGCGTTATTATTTGGTGATATACTAGCCTTCGCTGTCCTATAGATTCTTGAATATGTTTAGGGTTTTCATTGAATTGCTGTGGTGTCATTTCACTGTGAGTGCCCTGCATACTAGGACTGGGAGACTTCTACTATTGGCCAGAAGATGTCTCCTGCGAGCATCACCAAATTCAGCTAACGGCAGACGTCGTACGAGCGTACAGTACGTCGGAGCTCAGTCTTCTGATAGAAAATAACGCGAATTTTACAGGTCTCTATCTATAACGTGTAGATTTCAGTTGGTGCTTCACGTCGCTGCACAGTCAGCTTATGGCAGAGATACTCATCTTCATCACCATCATCAGTGTGTCTTGTCTGTGTGCTGTATACTTCTACGTGTGGACGGTGCGAAGTGTTTTGTTTGAAGAACGCCGCGCTCTGATTGGTCAGCCAATTGGCTCCGATTGGCCGGCCAGGACATCACTGCTCTGCAAGCCGTGGGAGCGGATTACGATGATTTCTATCACGTTACACTTTCACTTTCGCGTGAGCAGGGAACCCTTTATATTTACGGTTACTTTCACGTAGCGAAAAGCTTTAAAATTGAAATTATACGTATAGAGGAATAGCATGTCTCGGTCAATCTCATTTAACATATTATCTCTACCTTACTCGACGATTAATATCTCAACGTGTTTCATTGCGTGTTCACGTCTTTCGTGAAGGAGTGTAAATGACACCTCAATCGACCAGGTCTTACGTACGTGTGAATGTGACTAAGTGGTAAGCGAAAACAAAGTAATCGAAATCCCGGCCTTAATCGGTTAATTTCAGGTTTCTTATATTGCCTGTTCTTAGCGGGGTCGTAATTTCCGAGGTTATTGATATTCGGGTTGTATGATAAATCAAAAAATTTTAAAATAGTGTAATTAATTTCCATGTTTATGCCTGTAATGTACCGTACTTGTGATAGCTGGTGTGTGGTCTGTTTCTCATAACTTCAGTAAAATTTGGCATTTCTGAGGGAGTTTACTTTTAAAGTGTTTTATAAGTTTTATTCCATGCCAGTCAACATATTTAGTTCTAAAATGAACTTGAGAAGTACATTCAACCGTATATATTGTAAGTTCCTCCTAAGAAAATGTTCTGGACTGTTTGTACTGCAGTTATATGGGTTTTAGCGGCATGTCCCCACACTTTTCGCCCATATAGCAGCAAGCATTATTTGTTTGTGCAAGAGTATATTTTTGCAGTGCGGCAAATTTGGTGATTTATAAGTATATATAGTTGTATTAATTAAGTGTCATGTGGATATCTATTATTCAGAATTTATAGCAAGTAAATTTCTTTATTCAGGGCTACTATACATGCAAAAAATATTTTTTTGTAATGTCCCAAAGTCACCGGACGTGTTCAGCCACTCCCGCTTACGGTATATAAGTTTTTAGGGATATAAAACTTTTAACCCTGCAGGAGAATTGTTGTAATAACATATGTTAAGAGGGAGAATTTGATTGCAGAGGGAGTTTCCTGGCATACTTCCCCCTCTCTTAACTCTACGGTATGGACGGCGCAAATTTAAGCTGCTCGGACCTCTCAAATTAGGAATTAATCCGTCATCCTGCGACTGTCGAAACACATGGGACTGCAGTACCGGAAACTACTGAAGCATTTTCGAAAGCTCGCGATGGTAGGTTAGGTAAGCCAAAATTTCAGTTTAAGGTGTTCGAAATGCAACTCTAGTGAATTTCATCTGTGACAGCCTCTTGAGCAACTCGTCACTGTAAACGGTGCACATGACGTCGTTGCACTGAACGCGATTGGGGGAAGGGGGTGAACAATAACGCTGTGTTACAATTCACTTGTTATCGCTTCATGGGCATCCCATTAAGAAACGAATCTGCAATCACAGCACTTGATTCACCTTGTATGCGTACTACGCCGTAAATGTTTATAATAACTAAGTACAACAGGCAGGCGGCAACTTTCTATGCAGAGGATATTGGAAAGCTGGTGCACTTGTACAGGTGTCTCAATATAAGTGGTGATTATGTTGAAACGTGGCTGAAAGTTGTACGTATCTTTTCACAGTACAAGCATTTTACAATACATTTTTGTTTTTACAGCCCGTCGAAGGTAAAAAAAAAAACCCTCGTATAAATTAAATAACGTTTAAACAATGCAATGCAGACGTCGCATTTAGAAAAATAATAAACAGGTAAAAAATGTGCATGCTTTTCTTATTCCCGCCGTATTAAAACCCTGAACAACATCTGAGGGGTAGTCAGGATCCTAATGATCTACATTTCCTGGTCATGTGACTAAGGTAGCTCACGAGCTTTCGAAAACGTCTCTGGCTCCAACCCAGCTCCGGGCGTAAGTGTTAAAATTTTTGTAACGTTAATGTTTACATTTTACGTGAAATGAATTATAATACTAGGATTGCCGTTTACCGACAGCTGTGGCGATATGTAAATCACTTATGTAACGTGCAGTCTTGTGTCAACGATGAATTCATGCCGAGACACTTGCAGAGCTGCGTCCTATGCTTCGATTAATATTGTACACCCAAATACCATACAACAATAATTTAGTTCTGGAATTAAAAAAAAAGTTAACTAGTAGTAATTTCTTTGTTGCGCGACTGAAAGTGATTTTTTATGAAAATAATTTTGCAACAATGTGTTTCAGTGGTTTGTGTGTAGAGACAGGAAAATTTCGCGAAAATATTTATACATTTCTTTGTTTCGGTGCCATATGTGCACAGCTGCAACTATACTTGGTGACCAGTCACTGATGGTTAGGGACCCCTGTGTTTTCGCGAAAAGAATTTTGCCCCAGATTGTTTCAGTGCCTTACGTGCACATCTGCAGTCCAGCTTCATGGTTATTGGCAGCGTGTATGTGTGAAGAGCTGTATCTCATTTGACTGAGCCAATTACAAAAACTTTCCTGCAACACCACACGTCTGTGATTTGTCGGTAGAATCTCAAGACTCGTGACAGTTAAAATATCCAATCACTGACCACGAAGAAGAACTGCAGATGTGCACGTAAGGCACGGAAACAAAGTGAGACAAAATCCTTTTCGCGAAAAACAAGGGTCCCTACTGATTGTTTGCAACTCTCAGCAAATCCAGAATATTTAGGAATGTAGAAGTGAAATAGCCGGTAGGACAGCGAACTCAGTCACACACGCCAGCAAAATGGCTTCCCTGGCCAGCAACATGACGGAGACGCCTGCTGCCAATCAGCGTGAGACAGCTACCTTGCTAGTCGGCAGCCAGGCCAATAGGAAACCTGTCGTAACATGCAGGAGCCAAACATACACTGGGCTGGTATCAACAACTTCGGGCATCCAATAAGCGGCGAAGTTCGCCCGTGTCAAACGAGCCGCCATGTCATTTCACGTCTGTATTACTATTTAGTTTATGCTGCCAATAACCATGCACGGCTGCAGACGTAGGCAGCGAAGGCATTGAATCAAATTATTGCAAAATTCGTTTCACCAAAAATCTCTGGCTTTAACGACTGAACTGCATAACAGTATTTATTTCATATGATATCCAAAGCTGATGACAAGTCACGTGTTACAATGATAAGCAATTTAAAATTACTTATTTTCATTGTATTATAAAGTTTGGAATAAACCAAATTCAAAATTATAACTGAGCTGACGTAGGTATTACAGATCTAATGTCGCACAGTTGTATTACTGAAGATTGTGACATGAACCTCCAGAATGAAAGATATATGACTGTTTTCTGTTTAAGCTGCGTACGTTAATACCTCCGTAAACTCTTCGAGCCTATTTATAGAGATTTAACAATAATGCAACTGTAAACAAGAGTACTGCTTGCTTTTGTCCCCAACATGAATTAACTTCGTATATAATTTGAAAACACAACTAACAACAACCGAGTTTATATAGTCTAGCTATATGCAAGTTTGACAAAGAATTTAAGTATTCTTAGAACGCACAGACACTTGGGAAAGTAATGGTGAACAGCAAGTGTGGAGTAAATACGTATTTAAGCAGCTGCAAAAGATAAATTTCTATTTTTAAAGTCATAATTTAAAGCTAAGCTCCCTTAAACAAGTTCCTAACTTAATTTCCCTTGATACATCCACCCAAGAATTCTGTTTATCATTTATTTAGATTTAAAAAAAAAAATCAAAAATTCTATTTTCAAGTTTTTCAAAACAATTTTATGTAAATAATATTGAAAGTATATCGCAATGTTGACAGTTAAATAAAAAAAGTAAGCAAACGGTTTTGTTTAAAACACATTTTATACATATACTAGCAGTCCCTCGCGGCTTTGCTCGCTAGAATTATTCGTACCTATTAATATTTACTTTAATTTAAAAACCTCTTTGTACACAAGATTAGTACGTCAGTCATAAATTGTTAGATTGTCCAAGCGGCTAGTTGAACTAACTCTGCAGCAGGATAAGTAGCTATAGATGTCCACGCGAAAAGCACTCGTAGGGCGGCCGCCTAGCTGGCGCTCGAACTGCGTGCAGCGTGTTCGGAGTTATGTTTTTTCTCAGAGACTAGTAAACCTGCGTCCACAATGCTTATCTAGGAAAAGAAAACATACGACATACTACTTGTGAATGTGACTTTCAAGACACCACGCACATTGTAAGTATTATTTTTAAACACTCGAACTTGGCTAAAAACGGCTTTTCCACGCGGTTATATCTCAAGAATTATGTAACAGATTTTTTTCGAAATTGAAATCTACAAGTTTACTGGACTTTGCAACAATGACGCGTTAAATATAAGTATAGGGTCACCGTTTTAAGTCACTCAGGAAACACGCTACGGCGGGAACACTGCGCGAGCGTTTACGACTCTGGGCGTAGAGGCGATATCACAATACATGTGCCGGCCGGCGTCGCTCGTAGCGCCTCGTCAGTTTTCGCCTCACACATACAAACATACCCTTCACCAGGCGGCAGCCTTAAGTTTGTCTATACCACTAACAGCGACCTCGCCTGACCTTATTTAAGGCTCTGCAAATTTGACGCTGTGGGGTAATTATAGACAACTAAAGGTAAGAGGTTAATCGAATGAAAAACGTCTGATTTACACTGCGCACAGCCATTGGTAACGGTGCCCGTATTTTCAAAATATTCGCTTGAAGTTTAATGCCATTAGAAAGTTTTGGTGGGAAAGGGTTTCGAGGAATCGTATTTGGTGCCCCAACCTTGAGATTAGTGAGATGAGATGTGTGAGCTGATGTTGTCGAGGAACCTAAGTGGAAAGTGAACTGCATAATTTATTTTACCCCTTTTAAACGACTACATGCAATTTGTACTAATTCAATCTGCCTTGTAGTTTTTGTGTGTCAGAATTGAACGCTTGCATACAGCTTTTAACGGAATTCGAGCCCAGAACCTCCCGGAATGTATACCAGAACGTCGAAATAGTTCATGAAAAGAAAATTTAATTTAAAAAATTAAATGTTCATGTCCTGGGCTCATAGAGGTTGTACAACACCATGTCTCGATAGGTTACTGTAGAGTGAAACTCCTGTGAAAGTTATTTCTCGCTGGTTGTACTTGCTTTCCAAATCGTCTGCCTTAAAAGTTTACAAACTTAGTTTTATTCTTGATAATCAAGTTATCTTGTAAATTAAATAAAACTGACATATAAATTTAAATACTTACGTAAGCATTACTCTGATGCGAACAAAATCTCAATATCTCTACTGGTTAGATGGATATCAGTTGATGAAAACATATTTTGTGCTTTTTACCCTTTTGCGTGTCGAATTTCAAATATTTTAAACTCACATCCTAGACATTTGTATAAATATTCCATTGAAGTGCAAATCACGACGCTAGCCCGTTCAGTCGAATCAAAATCGATTATTCATTTTAAAAAAACACATACTACCACTACATAGTACTGAGAGTTCGAATTTCGAAAAATCTTTAAAATGTTTTGCTATATTTTCTGTAATGCTCATCCTGAAGCAAAAATTAACTGTATATCTCGACGGGTTCGATAGATATCAAGGATTTATCTAAAACACATTCAAGGTCTTTTCACCTCCTAAGAGAGTGAGTTTCGAAAAAACTTTGAATAACGTTTTAGAATACTTTATTGGTGTCTCGTGGACGTGAAAAAGACAATAGCTCGCGGAGCTCAAGAAATATAAACGATTAATTGAACACATTTCTTCATTTTTCACCCCTTTTCACCACCTTAGGTGGATAATTTCGAAATACGTGATGTTACTTTTCAGGTATTTAAGTAAGCTGTAATCCTAAACAAAAATCATGTCGCTATATAAAAATAAATGGGATCGATATATAGCGATTGTGAATCGAAAACTCGTTTTATCCTTTATTTTACCTTTTTGTGGTCGAATTCAGAAAATATATTTTAATGGTATTTGGGATATTTACAAAACCATCAATCTAAAGCAAAGAGCGCTTCGATATCTCGATTGGTTCGATAGGTATTGAGGAATGATCGAGAACACATTTCCCGTATTTTCACCACCTTAATTAAATAATTTCGAAGCGTCTTCGAGTTCTGTCATATACATTTGTTTACGTAACCATTTGAAGTAAACGATAGTGAATTGTGTTTCAGTGATATAGAAGATTCTTAAAAGAACACATTTCGCCCCATTTTACTGCTTGGGCGTCGAATTTCAAAAAATCCTAAAACTACATTTTGGGCATTTATGTATGCAACGTTTTGAAGTGAATACCAACTCTCTATCCCGAAGGATTCGATATCATTTGTTAATCTGAAAAACATTTAAGGTCTTTTCACTTCCTTAAATGATGAATTTCGAAAAATCTTTCAATTGGCTAATATACATTTTTAAGTGTGTCCTAATAAAGTAAACATCACGATAATAGGCCGTCGGGTTCGAGCTCTATCGAAGTCTCTTCGGAAATACATTTCACCCTTTTTCACCCTCTTAGAGGTCGAATTTATAAAAATCCCTTCTTAGTGCTCCCCTGCGACGTGAGGGGAAACCACACAAAACATATCATGATTCTAGGTCCAGCTGGTTGGGCTGCAGTTTGATATGTCAGTCAGTCAGTCAATCAGTCAGTCAGTCAGGGTTCTCTTTTATGTATAGAGCACGGTCGGAGAAGAACAGGTCTGGACACTCGCCTGGAAACTTGACCCCCTTGTTGTTTGGCTGTAGTTCGTCAAGTTACCGAGAATATTGTGTTTTATTGGCGCTTCAGTTAGGGCGGTCGGACCCAAACTCCGTTCAATTTTTTTTCCATTGTTAAATTTATAAAGTAAATAAAGATTGCTGGAGCCTCTTCTTAAATTTGTGAACGGAAGAAGTATTTCGTAAATTTAAAAAAATACGTTTTGATAAATTGAAAGGAAGTGGGCGGAGTTTGAGTCCGACCGTCCTAACTGAAGCGCCAATAAAACACAATATTCTCGGTAACGTAGTGAACAACAAGGCGGTAAAGTTTTCAGGCGTGTGTCCAGACCTGTTCTTCTATGGCCGGGGTATAGAGATAACTATTTTGTTATTAAATACTTTCACCAGAAATTTTCATTTACTGGAACAAATGTAGGGACATAGTGTTGTGATCACGGTCGTAGAATTACAGGTCTGGACACTCGCCTATCTATCAATGTATATTGCTTGACCCCCTTATTGTTTGGCTGCAGTTCACCAAGTTACCGAGAGTGTTGTGCGTCTTTGGCACTATCAGGGTGGTCGAGCTCAAACTCCGCCCACTTTATTCCAGTGTTTACATTATAAAGTAAATAAAGATTGCTGAAGCCATAATTTAGGATTGTGGCCGAAGGGAGTATTTCATAAATTGATAAAAAAATACGCATTGATAAAAAGTGAGAGGGAAGTGGGCGGAGTTTGAGCCCGACGGCCCTGATAGTAGCGCCAAACAGGCCCACATTCTCGGTAACTTGGCGAACTACAGCCAAACAACAAGGGTGTTATGTTTCGGAACATAGACTATGTTATAAGACTATTTATATCAAAGTTTGTCATATTTTTTGTGTTAATATACCATGGAGGTAGAGAAAGAAAAGAGTAAAAAGTTGTTGTTAAACAGACGGGAATGATTATAAAAATGGTGAGTTTGTGTTGAAAATATGTGTTTGTCTGTAAAGAGTCGTTTTACAAGCTAAATTACAGGCCATCCAGAGACGCGACTGGTGAAAATCAGGCAGATTTTCAGGCGCGATGTAACATTAGTGGTGACCGCGACAGGACACCCTTGGATCGTGAAGTTAATTACAAAAATAAACATGGAGAAGCTCATTAAATCTAGAGCACCAGTTCGTGCGAACTTCACGAAAACATACAAAGCAATGATGGCCGAAACAGATACAGACAAGGTACGGTTGCAACTAGTCATACTAGAGCGTTATGGACCCAGCTTAAAGAGGTCGATGATAAAATATTGGAACTTCTCTTAGATTATGAAGATGATTCATTATATTGTTCAGAATACGAAAATATTCAGGAGTATTATGACTGGTTAGATGAGGCTCGTCAGAAATTAGATTGTCTGATGTCTAAAAATTGTGTTGTTGATACTGCGAACGATCGTTCAGTGAAAAAGAAACTAAAACTTCCAAAAATAGAATTGAGACAGTTCAATGGCGACGTTAGAAATTGGTTAGGTTTTGGAGCCAATTTAGTCGTATTTACAATGATGCTGAAATAGAACGAGAAGACAAGTTCCAGTATCTTATTCAAGCAACAGTAGAAAGCAGTAGGGCCAGAGATGTTGTAAATAGCTTTCCGCCCACTGCTGAAAACTATGAAAAGGCAATCCAGTGTCTTCAAAGCAGGTTTGGAAGGAAATAATTACGTATTGAGTTCTATGTATGTGAGTTACTAGGTCTAGTTATTCAGAATATCGCTTCTTCTGAAAAACTAAGCCCTTTGCAACTATATGACAGTCTGGAATCCCATTTCAGGTCACTTGAGTCTCTTGGTATGATGGGTGACAAGTATGCTGCATTTTTATTCCCATTTGTTGAATCCTCTCTCCCAGAAGACATACTCAGGGTATGGTTGAGAAATTTTGTACAGCTAACCCAGACATAAACACCAGAGAATGAGTACAATGAAAAATTGTCACATTTGTTGTTGTTTCTTAAAAACGAAGTGGAGGGGGAGCAGAGAATATCTCCAGCACAAAGTGGATTCCAGACTCGTAGTCCAAGGGCTACAAGATCAAAATTGAAGTCAAGAGAAGTGGAAAACATACCTATAGCAAGCAACCTATTTTCGGGAGAATCCAAGTACCTTGACTCTAGGTGTGTGTTCTGCAAAAACCCACACCACAGCAAAGACTGCTTCAAGGCACAGAAAATGGCATTAATGGAAAAAATGAATATCTTACTGAAGAATGGGTGCTGTTACCAATGTTTGAAGCAGGGACACATTTCAAAAACATGCAAGAAAAATGTGACTTATGTCGTAGAGGTCACTACAATTTGATGTGTCCAGAAGCACATCGGAAGATAGCTAAAGAAACAACTAGGATTGAAGAAGTAAAGGAACACTCGCCTTGTGCATCTCTTACCATTCAATGTTACAACCAAGAAGTATTTTTGCATACTCTAATGGTAAAAGTAATGGGAGAAAAACAAGATCGTGTCATTAGAGTTTTGATTGATTGTGGATCTCAGTGGCCATACATACTTCAAAAAATTGCTTCTGCTATTGGATTGACATGTTACCATTCTGAAACACTAATCCATAGTTTATTTGGGGGTACAACATCGGAAAAACAGTCCCATTCAAATTATCATGTAAAGGTGAGTAGTTTGGATGGCAATACCAGTACTTGACTAATCAATTATCTGCAGTGAAATTCCGAAACTCAAGAAGGGACCCTGTATGAAGGAACTGAAAACTCACAATATATTTATCTCTGACTGTAGACCTGAGAGACCAGAAATTGAAATGCTTCTTGGAGCTGATACTTGTGGGTTGCTTCTGACTGGAAGAGTTAAAACATTGAAATGTGGACCAGTAGCAGTTGAAACCCGCCTTGGTTGGGTCATCTTGGGCAGCTTTTCTACTAAGGAAAGCCACATTACAGGCAATGTACATGTGGCATCAATGTTGAGCTTGAACTCTGCAGTTAAAGATTTATGCGATTTAGATATTCTTGGGATAAGAGATCCAGTGGAGAAACAATCCAAGATGGAAACAGAGGCTGCTACATTGTACCATTTCAAGGAAACCGTGTCTGTAAACGAAGAGGGTCGGTTTGAGAGTCACCTTCCTAGGAACGACAGATTTGAAGAAATTTGTGGTAATTTTGACACTGCAAGGAAAAGATGCGAGTCAACAACAATGAGACTGGTATGTAAAAACAAATTCAATTCTTATGACAGTGTGCTCAATGATAGGTTGCGAGAAGGAATTATTGAAGATGTAACATCTGAAGAAAGAGAAAACAGATGTCATTATCTGCCACACCGTGGTGTTTTTAAAGAAAATTCAACAACCACAGTTAGGCCTGTGTTCGAGGCATCTTGTCGGGGAAGAGGATCACCATCGCTGAATGAGTGTTTAGAAAAGGGTCCAAATTTACTTGTACAAATTTGCGCAATTTTAATGAGATTCCGGCAAGGAAAAATAGGAGTGATCTCTGATATAAAGAAAGCATTTATACAAATTTCTGTGACTCCCCCTGACAGAGATTACTTGAGATTTTTATGGTGGCATGATTTTTCGCAGGGAAAACAAGGATTTTCAGACACAAGCACATTGTGTTCGGGCTTAATTGTAGCCCATTCCTTTTGGGTGCAGTACTTGACCTCCATCTTGATAATAGTCAAATTGAGTACAAGGAGACTGCAGCCAAATTAAAGAGATCCTTTTACGTTAACATTTGCGTAACATCTTTTGACACAGAAGAGGTGTTAAATATTTTTTTGAAAGTTCTACAAAACTTCTCGTTGAAGCAAAGTTTGAACTCAGAGGCTGGGAGGATAGTGTACGGAATGACAGGGAGGAATCATCAAAGGTGACTCAGGTTCTTGGACTACGGTAGGACAAAGATGATGATGCTCTGTCCCATAATGTACAGCTTACAAAGGATCCCAGTAACATCACACTGAGAAAGGTTTTGCCTTCTGCACAGAAAATATTTGATCCCATAGGATTTTCCTGTCCTGTAACCTTAGTTCCAAAAATCATCATCCAAAAGCGTTGGGACCTAAAGGGAGGCTGGGATGAGCCATTGACAGAAGATATACAGAAAAAGTTCAGAAGATGGGAAAATGAAATTCAACTACTGCAAGAAGTGAAGATTCCTAGATGCTTAACTGCAGAAGGAGCAGAAAACACGTGGAGCCTACATACATTCTGTGATGCCAGTAGAAGTGCATATGCTGCTGCAGTTTTCAAGAGAAGTGGCATTTAAGGAAATGTATCAGTATGTCTGGTCATGGCAAAGACAAGAATTTCACCACTGAAAAATGTCTCCATGCCTAGGTTGGAGCTATTGGAATGATCTATAGGGAGTCGTCTAGCAGCTTCTATCAGGGAATACCTGAACTTGCAGATACCAGAGTTTTTTTGGACTGATTCTTCTATAGTCTTATATTGGATAAAAAAGGAAGAGGTCTGGGGTGTGTTCGTCAACAATCGTGTGAGGGAAATCAGAACACTCACAAAACAGGAAGGCTGGCATCATGTGCCAGGAGAGCAGAATCCGGCAGATCTGCCCTCACGAGGCTGTTCTGCGGAATTCCTTGTAAATTCTTGATGGTGGGAGGGGCCAAGCTGGCTGAAGTTAAGACAAGAAGATTGGCCTAGGTCTGAAGTCAAGAATAACAATGTAGGAATTCAGAGTGAGAGAAGAAAAATTACTACTTCCTTAATTAGTCAATCAACCAAGGAAGATATGCAGTGGTACCTACATCGGTTTTCAAAACTTTCACAGATTGTGAGACTCATTGCATGGATGCTGAGATTCCTCAGAAATGTGTCAAACCCTGGAAACCGCAGAGGAGGTAATCTTCGCGTTGAGGAGATAGAAGAGGCAGAGAGAATATTTCTTCGTATTGTCCAAAGAGAAGAAATGGTAGAGACTGACAGGAGAAGAATGAGAACACTCTGCACTTTTGAAGATTCCGATGGTCTTATGAGAGTGAAATCTAAGATAGTCCAAAGAGAAGATGACAAGTTGTACAGATATCCAGTTCTTCTGCCATCGAAACACAAACTTGTAGAGATACTGATTCGAGACTATGATATTAAGAACTTACAAGCTGGTGTCCAAATTCTTTTGGGAATACTTACAGAAAGGTGCTGGATTTTGACAGGTAGACATACAGTCCGTAGTGTGATAGACAAGTGTGTCCGATGTCGGAGATTCGAGTCAAGGAAGGTCACTACTGAACCGGCCTCCATGCCTGAGGACAGCGTGAATGATGTCTCGACATTTGAAGTCTGCAGAGTTGACACTGCTGGCCCTTTGTATTTGAAAGAGGAGAGAAGGCTTGGATTCTTCTGTTTACCTGTGCAGTGTACCGGGCAGTACATTTGGAGCTGATACTGAGTCTGTCTACAAGCACATTCCTTCAAGGTTTACGAAGATTCATTGCAAGACGGGGAAGACCCAGAGCGATGTACAGTGACAATGGGACCAATTTCATAGGGGCAGAGAATGGATTTGAATCATTGGATTGGTAAAAAAAGAACAGGAATCATCTTCCCTAAGGATACAGTGGAAGTTCTTTCCACCTACCGCTGCGTGGTGGGGTGGATGGTGGGAACGAGTAGTATAAATGGTCAAGAAATTGTTGCGGAGAACATTAGGAAGGGCATCCCTGATGTATGAGGAGGTCTCGACAATCTTATATGAGGTGGAATCCGTGATCAATGCTAGACCTCTCACAAACTTGTCTGAGGATACCAATGATTTAACGCCATTGACTCCTGCTATGTTTCTTCGTGACTATCGGCCGGTTGATGTATCAGATATTGATCACCATGAAAGGGTATCTCTCTACAGGCGAGTAAGGTTCCTACAACAGTTGAGCGAAGATTTGAGGAAAAGTTTTCCCGACGAATACTAAGGGATTCTGGTTCAGCAGAAGACTGGAGCAAATAACCAGAAGACAATGAAAATCGGGGACATGTTGCTAATCGGTACAGACGACAATGAAAGATTAGAGTGGCCAATAGGCAAAATTGTGGAAGTGTGCCCAGGAAAGGATGAACATGTAAGAGTGGTGCGAGTAAAGACATCTGGGCATGAGATAACAAAACCCATACAATGTATCTACCCATTAGAAGTGTCCTCTTCACAACAATTTTCATCAGCTGCTGAAAGAAGAAATGTCGACAAGCCTGGAGGAGATGAACTCACAGAAGAGTGGGAGCCGAATAATCAGTGTGGTGTAAAGACGAAGAGTGGACGCTCTGTAAGGATACCCATGAGATACAAGACATAAACATAGTGTGCAGGACAACACCATTTTGTCGATTTGTTTTGATTTTGAATTGTTGCCTCATGCAAGAAATTCAAAAGGGTGGGAGGATGTTATGTTTCGGAACATAGACTATGTTATAAGATTATTTAAACCAAAGTTTGTCATATTTTTTGTGTTAATATACCATAGAGGTAGAGAAAGAAAATAGTAAAAAGTAGTTAAACAGACGGGAATGATAATAAAAATGGTGAGTTTGTGTTGAAAATATGTGTTTGTAAAGAGTCGTTTTACAAGTTAAATTACAGGCCATCCAGAGACGCGACTGGTGAAAATCAGGTAGATTTTCAGGCGAGTGTCCAGACCTGTTCTTCTACGGCAGTGGTTGTGACATTTTTTTACTTGGTATTAATATCACTGAAATACGACTTTTTTTTCTTACTTTGGTTTTAATAAAGCAGCGAGTGGTGAAAATTGTTTTTAGGTTATTTAAATAAGATATTGTGTCGGCGTCCAGTGACATCACATAAATAATAACGACAAATGAAAGCCTTTATGATAGTAATGAATATAAGCATCGTAGACAACGGAACTGTGTATAATATTTTGAATCACGATCATGATACTTTATACGTAGCTGAAACAAAATTATGATAATTAAATTGAGTAATTAATGTAAATTAATGGATACATTTTTATTTAACTTTAACATTTGGTTAAAATTTCATGGGGAAGTTTATCATTTAGGATGCCGCTTTTTCCTCGTGTGAAATGTGTAGCATAGAACGTAATGTCGCAAAGTTATGTGAATTTATATATATACACACACATAGATACATACATACATGAATCCATGATATACATGTCCATTCGCAAACAAATCGTACCACATTATGTATCGATTGCAAGACGTAACTAAACTTCGTATAATTTTTTTCTGGATGTTATGCTTGCTTTCGGATCGTTTGTCATAAAGGTTTTGCAAAGTGAATTTATATGTGGCAATAAAATTATTGCATCCAGTAGAAAAGTTTTGAAACTCTTTAGGCATTTGTGTTAATATTTTTCTGAAAGAAACACCACCTCATAACAAACTTGGTTCGATAGATATAATTAGGCAATATCATAATTATATATATTAAGTCGTTTCGCATTATTGGGGTAGAATTTTTTTTTAAAGTTCTGAAATTTATTTTTAGACTCTTGTTTAAGTATTCACTTGAAGTGAAAATTACGAAGGTAGCCTGTTGGGTTAAAAGTAGATCAACAGTTGATTAAAGTCATCCTTGAGGTGCCAAATTAAAAAAAAAAAAACATTAAATTTAGTGCATTATGGTTATGCATGAGCAGAAGTTTGCTTAGCGACACACTTGATCGTTGCTAATTTTCAAGAAAAAGTTGAGGATAGTCCTAGCCAACACTCTTTGAGGTGACTCATGTCTAGAGACAGGAAATATTTACGAGTTCACTGACATACAATAGCCTCCAAGAATACCTTTGTCTTCAAGCAGACATTATCTGCTCACAGCTGCTTGCTGATACAGTGATAACCATGTAATTTGGGTCTGCATTTAGATGTTTCTTAACTATGGTCATAGTGTCCTCCAGTAGGTGTCAAATACGCTAAGGCCCAGTTGAGAAATTGCAAGTTGTGTCCAAAAGTAAACGAGAAATTTTAATGTCCCTACATATGTTATCTATTTTGTGGTCGCTGTGTGGTCTACAAAGGTTGGTTAAAAGGTGCGATGGTCTTGACATGCATCTGTAAACTGCTACTGTCCAGAACCAAATATACGGGTTTGAACACATTAATTTGGCCAATGGGGTAAAAGTTGATAAATAACTGATCTTTTGCACAACTCTCCTGTATGACTATTTGTTCTCTTAGAGATAGAAAACACTGGTTTGCTTACATATTCCTCTTGTTGTCTTTGTCATCCTTTCATTTCAGCGGCCCTCAACCCAACTTGTAAGCACTAGAAACTAAAGACAATTTTTTTTAATAATGTGCTACTGAATACAGGGTGGCCAAGAATAAGTGTTACAAGTTGATAGGGATGGTAGATGTGCATGTTTGGAACATATTTGATTAAGGAACCCATGTCCGGAAATGCATCCTTATACCTGCAATGGTGCACCAAAGTAACAGGGGTAGGCAGGCAACCTGGCGACAACAAGCCAGTAAAAACATCTGTTGTGTTGTGTTGTGTTATGTACTACCCGCTTTGACGCTCTGTGACTGTACGAGACACCGTGCATGTGTTACACTCGCTACGTTTATTGTCGTAGTTGTAGAGGCTACATGGAAGGCTACACATTGGCAGAGCTAGCCGATATGCATTTAGTGTACGGTGCAGCAAGCGGCAATGGAAGAGAGGCGGAGAGACAGTATCGTCAGAGGTTTCCTAACCGACGGCACCCTGCACATACAATGTTCGCACGCATTGGCCGCCGTTTGCGGGACACGGGTTCGCTGTACGTCACGAAGCCAGCAAATGGTTCGAGAAGGACAATACGGACACTGAGCTTTGACGAAGAGGTGCTGGAACGAATTCAGGACACACCATCTACCAGCACACGGGCAATAGCACATGCCATGCACACCTCCCGTCAATCTGTTGCACTGGTATTAAAGGAACAACTTCTGCGCCCGTACCATGTGCAGAAGGTACAGGCCTTACAAGAAGCTGATTATCCTGCACGGCATGCGTTCTGCCGGTGGTTGTTGCAGTGCTGCGAAAATGTGCCACAGTTTCTACAGCATGTGTTGTTCACAGACGAGAGCTGTTTCACCAGGGATGGCTTGTTCAATACCCGTAACACTCATGTATGGGCCGAGCAAAACAGCAGCACGACGTATCCAACCCGCCACCAACAGCGATTTTCAGTGAACATCTGGGCTGGGATACTAAATGACAGTGTACTAGGACCACACATTTTGCCACCACGTCTCAATGCTGAAGAGTATCTGCGGTTTCTGT
>PNEQ01115350.1:0-31328 GCA_003012365.1 Medauroidea extradentata
TTTCTCCACAGATACAAATGTTTTGTGGAAAGGCACAGTGCTACAGTAATAGAGTATTACTTTCTCTACAGATACAAATGTTTTGTGGAAAGGCTTTGTGCTAGAGTAATAGAGTATTACTTTCTCTACAGATACAAATGTTTGAAGGGAAGGCTCTGTGCTAGAATTATAGGGTATTACTTCCTCTACGGATACAAATGTTCCGTTGAAAGGCACTGTGCTACAGTAATAAAATATTACCTTCTCTACAGATACAAATGATTTGTGGAAAGGCTCTGTGCTAGAGAAATAGAGTATTACTTTCTCTGTTTTGTTCAAAGGCTCTGTGCTAGAGTAATATGATATTATTTTCTCTACAGATACAAATGTTTTGTGGTTAGGCTCTGTGCTAGAATAATAGGGTAATACTTCCTCTACAGATACAAATGTTTTGTTTAATGACTCTGTGCTAGAGTAATAGTGTATTACTTTCTCTACAGATACAAATGTTTTGTGGAAAGGCACAGTGCTACAGTAATAGAGTATTACTTTCTCTACAGATACAATTGTTATTTAGAAAGGCTCTGTGCTAGAGTAATAGAGTATTACTTTCTCTACAGATACAAATGTTTCGTGGAAAGGCTCTGTGGTAGAATAATTGGGTATTACTAACTCTACAGATACAAATGTTCCGTGGTAAGGCTCTCTGCAAGAATAATAAGGTATTACTTCCTATACAGATACAAATGTTTCGTGGAAAGGCTCTGTGCTACAATAATAGGGTATTACTTCCTCTACAGATACAATTGTTATTGGGAAAAGTTCTGTGCTAGAATAATAGGGCATTACTTCCTCTACTGATACAAATGTTTTGTGGAAAGGCTCTGTTCTTCAGTAATAGTGTTTCACTTTCTCTACAGATACAAATGTTTTGTGGAAAGGATCTGTTCTAGAGTATTTGGGTATTACTTTCTCTACAGATACAAATGTTTTGTGAAAAGGCTCTGTGCTACAGTTATAGGGTATTACTTTCTCTACAGATACAAATGTTTTGTGGAAAGGCTTTGTGCTAGAGTAATAGAGTATTTATTTCTCTATAGATACAAATGTTTCGTGGAAAGGCTCTGTGTTAATAATAGGGTATTACTAACTCTACAGATACAAATGATCCGTGGAAAGGCTCTCTGCTAGAATAATAAGGCATTACTTCCTGTACAGATACAAATGTTTCGTGGAAATGCTCTGTGCTAGAATAATAGGGTATTACTTCCTCTACAGATACAGTTGTTATTGGGAAAGGCTCTGTGCTAGAATAATAGGGTATTACTTCCTCTACTGATACTAATGTTTTGTGGAAAGACTCTGTGCTAGAATAATATGGCATTGCTTCCTTTACAGATACAATTGTTTCGTGGAAAGGGTCTGTGCTAGAATAATTGGGTATTACATCCTCTACAGATACAAATGTTTCGTGGAAAGGCTCTGCGCTAGAATAATAGGGTATTACTTCCTCTACAGACACAAATGTTTTGTGGAAAGTCTCTGTGCTACTGTAATTTAACATTACTTTCTCTACAAATACAAATGTTTTGTGGAAAGCCTCTGTGCTAGAGTAATTGGGTATTACTTTCTCTACAGATACAAATGTTTTGTGAAAAGGATCTGTGCTAGAGAAATAGAGTATTACTTTCTCTGTTTTGTGGAAAGGCTCTAGTCTAGAGTAATAGGGTATTACTTTCTCTACAGATACAATTGTTGTGTTTAAAGGTTCTGTGCAAGAATAAAAAGGTATTACTTTCTGTACAGATATAAATGTTTTGTGGTAAGGCTCTGTGCTACATTAATAGGGTATTACTTTTCCTACAGAAATTAATGTTTTTTGGAAAGGCTCTGTGGTAGAGTAATAGGGTATTACTTTCTCCACAGATACAAATGTTTTATGGAATGGCTCTGTACTAGAGTAATACGGTATTACTTCCTCGACAGATTCAGATGTTTTGTGGAAAGGCTCTGTGCTAGAGTAATAGGGTATTGCTTTCTCTACAGATACAAATGTTTTGTGGAAAGTCTCTGTGCTTAAGTAATTGGGTATTACTTTCTCTACTGATACAAATGTTTTGTGGAAAGGCTCTGTGCTAGAGTAATAGGGTATTACTTTTTCTACAGATACAAATGTTTCGTACAAAGACTCTGTGTTATAGTAATAGGGTATTACATTCTCTACAGATACAAATGTTACGTGGAAAGGCTCTGTGCTAGAATAATAGGGTATTATTTTCTCTACAGATACAAATGTTTTGTGGAAAGACTCTGTGCTACAATAATAGGTTATTACTTTCTAAGTTTGTTGGAAACTCTCTGTGCTAGAGTAATAGGGTATTACTTTCTCTACAGATACAAATGTTTCGTGCAAACGCTCTGTGCTAGAGTAATAGTGTATTACTTCCTCTACAGATGCAAATGTTTTGTGGAAAGGCTCTGTGCTAGTGTAATAGGGTATTACTTTCTCTACAGATACAAATGTTTCGCGCAAACGCTCTGTGCTAGAGTAATAGTGTATTACTTCCTCTACAGATGCAAATCTTTTGTGGAAAGGCTCTGTGCTAGAGTAATAGGGTTTTACTTTCTCTACAGATACAAATGTTTCGTGGAAAGGCTCTGTGCTACAGTAATAGAATATTACTTTCTCTACAGATACAAATGTTTGGTGGAAAGCTCTGTGCGAGAATAGTAGGGTATTACTAACTCTACAGATACAAATGTTTCGTGGAAAGGCTCTGTGCTAGAATAATAGGGTATTATTTCCTCTACAGATACAAATGTTTTGTTTAAAGACTCTGTGCAAGATTCATAGTGTATTACTTTCACTACAGATACAAATGTTTTGTGGAAAGGCGCAGTGCTACAGTAATAGAGTATTACTTTCTCTACAGAAACAAATGTTTTGTGGAAAGGCTCTGTGCTAGAATAATAGGTTATTACTTTCTCTACAGATACAAATGTTTCGTGGAAAGGCTCTGTGCTACAGTAATAGGTTATTACTTTCTCTGTTTGTTGGAAAGACTCTGAGCTAAAGTAATAGGGTATTACTTTCTCTACAGATACAAATGTTTTGTGGAAAGGCTCTGTTCTTCAATAATAGGGTATAACATTTCCTACAGATACAAATGTTTTGTGGAAAGTCTCAGTACTACAGTAATTGGGGTATTACTATCTCTACAGATACAGATGTTTCGTGGAAAGGCTCTGTGCTATAGTAATAGTGTATTACTTCCTCGACAGATACAAATGTTTTGTGGAAAGGCTCTGTGCTAGAATAATATGGTATTGCTTCCTTTACAGATACAATTGTTTCGCGGAAAGGCTCTGTGCTAGAATAATTGGGTATTACTTCCTCTACTGATACAATTGTTTCGTGGAAAGGCTCTGTGCTACAGTAATAGGGTATTACTTTCTCTGCAGATACAAATGTTTTGTATAAAGGCTCTGTGCTAGAGTAATAGGGTATTACTTTCTCTACAGATACATATGTTTTGTGGAAAGGCACTGTGCTACTGTAATAGAGTATTACTTTCTCTACAGATACAAATGTTTTGTGGAAAGGCTCTGTGCTATAATAATAGGGTATTACTAACTCTACAGATACAAATGTTCCGTGGAAAGGCTCTCTGCTAGAATAATAGGGTGTTACTTCCTCTACAGATACAAATGTTTCGTGGAAAGGCTCTGTGCTAGAATAATAGGGTATTACTTCCTCTACAGATACAAATGTTTTGTGGAAAGTCTCTGTACTACAGTAATTTAACATTACTTTCTCTACAAATACAAATGTTTTGTGGAAAGCCTCTGTGCTAGAGTAATTGGGTATTACTTTCTCTACAGATACAAATGTTTTGTGAAAAGGATCTGTGCTAGAGAAATAGAGTATTACTTTCTCTGTTTTGTGGAAAGGCTCTAGGCTAGAGTAATAGGGTATTACTTTCTCTACAGATTCAATTGTTGTGTTTAAAGTTTCTGTGCAAGAATAAAAAGGTATTACTTTCTGTACAGATATAAATGTTTTGTGGTAAGGCTCTGTGCTACAGTAATAGGGTATTTCTTTTCCTACAGAAATTAATGTTTTGTGGAAAGGCTCTGTGGTAGAGTAATAGGGTATTACTTTCTCCACAGATACAAATGTTTTATGGAAAGGCTCTGTACTAGAGTAATACGGTATTACTTCCTCGACAGATTCAGATGTTTTGTGGAAAGGCTCTGTGCTAGAGTAATAGGGTATAACTTTCTCTACAGATACAAATGTTTCGTGAAAAGTCTCTGTGCTACAGTAATAGGTTATTACTTTCTCTGTTTGTTGGAAAGGCTCTGAGCAAGAGTAATAGGGTATTACTTTCTCTACAGATACAAATGTTTGTGCAAACGCTCTGTGCTAGATTAATAGTGTATTACTTTATCTACAGATACAAATGTTTTATGGAAAGGCTCTGTGCTATAGTAATAGGGTATTACATTCTCTTCAGATACAAATGTTTCGTGGAAAGGCTCTGTGCTACAGTAATAGAGTATTACTTTCTCTACAGATACAAATGTTTGGTGGAAAGACTTTGTGCTAGAATAATAGGGTATTACTTTCTCTACAGATACAAATGTTTTGTGGAAAGGCTCTGTGCTACAATAATAGGTTATTACTTTCTAAGTTTGTTGAAAACTCTCTGTGCTAGAATAATAGGGTATTTCTTTCTCTGTTTGTTGGAAAGGCTCTTTGCTAGAGTAATGGGGTATTACTTTCTCTACAGATACAAATGTTTCGTGCAAAGACTCTGTGCTATAGTAATAGGGTATTACATTCTCTGTAGATACAAATGTTTCTTGGAAAGGCTCTGTGCTAGAATAATAGGGTATTACTTTCTCTACAGATACAAATGTTTTGTGGACAGACTCTGTGCTACAATAATAGGTTTTTACTTTCTAAGTTTGTTGGAAACTCTCTGTGCTAGAGTAATAGCGTATTACTTTCTCTACAGATACAAATCTTTCGTGGAAAGGCTCTGTGCTACAGTAATAGAGTATTACTTTCTCTACAGATACAAATGTTTGGTGGAAAGCCCTGTGTGAGAATAGTAGGGTATTACTAACTCTACAGATACAAATGTTTCGTGGAATGGCTCTGTGCTAGAATAATAGGGTATTACTTCCTCTACAGATACAAATGTTTTGTTTAAAGTCTCTGTGCAAGATTAATAGTGTATTACTTTCTCTACAGATACAAATGTTTTGTGGAAAGGCACAGTGCTACAGTATTAGAGTATTACTTCTCTACAGAAACAAATGTTTTGTGGAAAGGCTCTGTGCTAGAGTAATAGGGTATTACTTTCTCTACAGATACAAATGTTTCTTGGAAAGGCTCTGTGCTACAGTAATAGGTTATTACTTTCTCTGTTTGTTGGAAAGACTCATAGCTAGAGTAATAGGGTATTACTTTCTCTACAGATACAAATGTTTCGTGCAAACGCTCTATGCTAGATATAATAGTGTATTACTTTCTCTTTAGATACAAATGTTTTGTGGAAAGGCTCTGTGCTATAGTAATAGGGTATTACATTCTCTACAGATACAAATGTTTTGTGGAAAGGCTCTGTGCTACAGTAATAGCGTATTACTTTCTCTACAGATAGAAATGTTTTGTGTAAAGGCTCTGTGCTAGAGTAATAGGGTATTACTTTCTCTACAGATACAAATGTTTCGTGGAAAGGCTTTGTGCTACAATAATAGGTTATTACTTTCTCTGTTTGTTGGAAAGGCTCTGAGCTAGAGTAATAGGGTATTACTTTCTCTACAGATACAAATGATTCGTGCAAACGCTGTGTTCTAGATTAATAGTGTATTACTTTCTCTACAGATACAAATGTTTTGTGGAAAGGCTCTGTGCTATAGTAATAGGGTCCTACATTCTCTACAGATACAAATGTTAAGTGGAAAGGCCCTGTGCTACAGTAATAGAGTATTACTTCCTCTACAGATGCAAATGTTTTGTGGAAAGGCTCTGTGCTAGAGTAATAAGGTATTACTATTTCTACAGATTCAAATGTTTCGTGGAAAGGCTCTGTGCTACAGTAATAGAGTATTACTTTCTCTACAGATACAAATGTTTGGTGGAAAGCTCTGGGCGAGAATAATAGGGTATTACTAACTCTACAGATACAAATGTTTCGTGGAAAGACTCTGTGCTAGAGTAATAGTGTATTACTTTCTCTACAGATACAAATGTTTTGAGGAAAGGCACAGTGCTACAGTAATAGAGTATTACTTTCTCTACAGATACAAATGTTTTGTGGAAAGGCTTTGTGCTAGAGTAATTTTGTATTACTTTCTCTACAGATACAAATGTTTCAAGGGAATGCTCTGTGCTAGAATTATAGGGTATTACTTCCTCTACAGATGCAAATGTTCCGTTGAAAGGCACTGTGCTACAGTAATAAAGTATTACCTTCTCTACAGATACAAATGATTTGTGGAAAGGGTCTGTGCTAGAGAAATAGAGTATTACTTTCTCTGTTTTGTTCAAAGGCTCTGTGCTAGAGTAATAGGATATTATTTTCTCTACAGATACAAATATTTGTGGTTAGGCTCTGTGCTAGAATAATAGGGTATTACTTCCTCTACAGATACAAATGTTTTGTTTAAAGACTCTGTGCTAGAGTAATAGTGTATTACTTTCTCTACAGATACAAATGTTTAGTGGAAAGGCAAAGTGCTACAGTAATAGAGTATTACTTTCTCTACAGATACAATTGTTTTGTGGAAAGGCTTTGTGCTAGAGTAATAGATTATTTCTTTCTATACAGATACAAATGTTTCGTGGAAAGGCTCTGTGCTAGAATTATAGGGTATTACTTCCTCTACAGATGCTAATGTTTCGTTGAAAGGCACTGTGCTACAGTAATAAAGTATTATCTTCTCTACAGATACAAATGATTTGTAGAAAGGCTCTGTGCTAGAGAAATAGAGTATTACTTTCTCTGTTTTGTGCAAAGGCTCTGTGCTAGAGTAATAGGATATTATTTTCTCTACAGATACAAATGTTTTGTGGAAAGGCTCTGTGCTACAATAATAGGGTATTACTTTCTAAGTTTGTTGGAAACTCTCTGTGCTAGAGTAATAATGTATTACTTTCTTTACAGATACAAATGTTTCGTGCAAACGCTCTGTGCTAGAGTAATAGTGTAGTACTTCCTCTTCAGATGCAAATGTTTTGTGGAAAGGCTCTGTGATAGAGTAATAGGGTATTACTTACTCTACAGATACAAATGTTTCGTGGAAAGCCTCTGTGTTACAGTAATAGAGTATTACTTTCTCTACAGATACAAATGTTTGGTGGAAAGCTCTGTGCGAGAATAATAGGGTATTACTTACCTTCCAGATACAAATGTTTCGTAGAATGTCTCTGTGCTAGAGTAATATGGTATTACTTTGTCTACAGATACAAATGTTTCGTGCAAAGGTTCTATGCTACAGTAATAGTGTATTAATTCCACTACAGATGCAAATGGTTTATGGAAAGGCTCTGTGCTAGAATAATAGGGTACTTCTTCCTCTACAGATACAAATGTTTTGTGGAAAGGCTCTGTTCTTCAATAATAGGGTATAACATTCCCTACAGATACAAATGTTTTGTGGAAAGTCTCAGTACTACAGTAATTGGGGTATTACTATCTCTACAGATACAGATGTTTCGTGGAAAGGCTCTGTGCTATAGTAATAGTGTATTACTTCCTAGACAGATACAAATGTTTTGTGGAAAGGCTCTGTGCTAGAATAATATGGTATTGCTACCTTTACAGATACAATTGTTTCGTGGAAAGTCTCTGTGCTAGAGTAATAGGGTATTACTTTCTCTACAGATACAAATGTTTCTTGGAAAGGCTCTGTGCTACAGTAATAGGTTATTACTTTCTCTGTTTGTTGGAAAGACTCATAGCTAGAGTAATAGGGTATTACTTTCTCTACAGATACAAATGTTTCGTGCAAACGCTCTATGCTAGATATAATAGTGTATTACTTTCTCTTTAGATACAAATGTTTTGTGGAAAGGCTCTGTGCTATAGTAATAGGGTATTACATTCTCTACAGATACAAATGTTTTGTGGAAAGGCTCTGTGCTACAGTAATAGCGTATTACTTTCTCTACAGATAGAAATGTTTTGTGGAAAGGCTCTGTGCTAGAATAATATGGTATTGCTTCCTTTACAGATACAATTGTTTCGTGGAAAGGCTCTGTGCTAGAATAATTGGGTATTACTTCCTCTACTGATACAATTGTTTCGTGGAAAGGCTCTGTGCTACAGTAATAGGGTATTACTTTCTCTGCAGATACAAATGTTTTGTATAAAGGCTCTGTGCTAGAGTAATAGGGTATTACTTTCTCTACAGATACATATGTTATGTGGAAAGGCACTGTGCTACTGTAATAGAGTATTACTTTCTCTACAGATACAAATGTTTTGTGGAAAGGCTCTGTGCTACATTAATATGGTATTACTTTCTCTACAGATACAAATGTTTTGTGGAAAGGCTTTGTGCTAGAGTAATAGAGTATTACTTTCTCTACAGATACAAATGTTTCGTGGAAACGATCTGTGCTATAATAATAGGGTATTACTAACTCTACAGATACAAATGTTCCGTGGAAAGGCTCTCTGCTAGAATAATAGGGTATTACTTCCTCTACAGATACAAATGTTTCGTGGAAAGGCTCTGTGCTAGAATAATAGGGTATTACTTTCTCTACAGATACAAATGTTTTGTGGAAAGTCTCTGTACTACAGTAATTTAACATTACTTTCTCTACAAATACAAATGTTTTGTGGAAAGCCTCTGTGCTAGAGTAATTGGGTATTACTTTCTCTACAGATACAAATGTTTTGTGAAAAGGATCTGTGCTAGAGAAATAGAGTATTACTTTCTCTGTTTTGTGGAAAGGCTCTAGGCTAGAGTAATAGGGTATTACTTTCTCTACAGATACAATTGTTGTGTTTAAAGTTTCTGTGAAAGAATAAAAAGGTATTACTTTCTGTACAGATATAAATGTTTTGTGGTAAGGCTCTGTGCTACAGTAATAGGGTATTTCTTTTCCTACAGAAATTAATGTTTTGTGGAAAGGCTCTGTGGTAGAGTAATAGGGTATTACTTTCTCCACAGATACAAATGTTTTATGGAAAGGCTCTGTACTAGAGTAATACGGTATTACTTCCTCGACAGATTCAGATGTTTTGTGAAAAGGCTCTGTGCTAGAGTAATAGGGTATAACTTTCTCTACAGATACAAATGTTTCGTGGAAAGGCTCTGTGCTACAGTAATAGGTTATTACTTTCTCTGTTTGTTGGAAAGGCTCTGAGCTAGAGTAATAGGGTATTACTTTCTCTACAGATACAAATGTTTGTGCAAACGCTCTGTGCTAGATTAATAGTGTATTACTTTCTCTACAGATACAAATGTTTTACGGAAAGGCTCTGTGCTATAGTAATAGGGTATTACATTCTCTTCAGATACAAATGTTTCGTGGAAAGGCTCTGTGCAACAGTAATAGAGTATTACTTTCTCTACAGATACAAATGTTTGGTGGAAAAACTTTGTGCTAGAATAATAGGGTATTACTTTCTCAACAGATACAAATGTTTTGTGGAAAGGCTCTGTGCTACAATAATAGGTTATTAATTTCTAAGTTTGTTGAAAACTCTCTGTGCTAGAATAATAGGGTATTTCTTTCTCTGTTTGTTGGAAAGGCTCTTTGCTAGAGTAATGGGGTATTACTTTCTCTACAGATACAAATGTTTCGTGCAAAGACTCTGTGCTATAGTAATAGGGTATTACATTCTCTATAGATACAAATGTTTCTTGGAAAGGCTCTGTGCTAGAATAATAGGGTATTACTTTCTCTACAGATACAAATGTTTTGTGGACAGACTCTGTGCTACAATAATAGGTTTTTACTTTCTAAGTTTGTTGGAAACTCTCTGTGCTAGAGTAATAGCATATTACTTTCTCTACAGATACAAATCTTTCGTGGAAAGGCTCTGTGCTACAGTAATAGAGTATTACTTTCTCTACAGATACAAATGTTTGGTGGAAAGCCCTGTGTGAGAATAGTAGGGTATTACTAACTCTACAGATACAAATGTTTCGTGGAAAGGCTCTGTGCTAGAATAATAGGGTATTACTTCCTCTACAGATACAAATTTTTTGTTTAAAGTCTCTGTGCAAGATTAATAGTGTATTACTTTATCTACAGATACAAATGTTTTGTGGAAAGGCACAGTGCTACAGTATTAGAGTATTACTTCTCTACAGTAACAAATGTTTTGTGGAAAGGCTCTGTGCTAGAGTAATAGGGTATTACATATTCTTCAGATACAAATGTTTTGTGGAAATGCTCTGTGCTACAGTAATAGGTTATTAGTTTCTCTGTTTGTTGGAAAGACTCAGAGCTAGAGTAATAGGGTATTACTTTCTCTACAGATACAAATGTTTCGTGCAAACGCTCTATGCTAGATATAATAGTGTATTACTTTCTCTTTAGATACAAATGTTTTGTGGAAAGGCTCTGTGCTATAGTAATAGGGTATTACATATTCTTCAGATACAAATGTTTTGTGGAAAGGCTCTGTGCTACAGTAATAGCGTATTACTTTCTCTACAGATAGAAATGTTTTGTGTAAAGGCTCTGTGCTAGAGTAATAGGGTATTACTTTCTCTACAGATACAAATGTTTCGTGGAAAGGCTTTGTGCTACAATAATAGGTTATTACTTTCTCTGTTTGTTGGAAAGGCTCTGAGCTAGAGTAATAGGGTATTACTTTCTCTACAGATACAAATGTTTTACGGAAAGGCTCTGTGCAATAGTAATAGGGTATTACTTTCTCTACAGATACAAATGTTTGTTGGAAAGTCTCTGTGCAAGATTAATAGTGTATTACTTTCTCTACAGATACAAATGTTTTACGGAAAGGCTCTGTGCTATAGTAATAGGGTATTACTTTCTCTACAGATACAAATGTTTCTTGGAAAGGCTCTGTGCTACAGTAATAGGTTATTAGTTTCTCTGTTTGTTGGAAAGACTCAGAGCTAGAGTAATAGGGTATTACTTTCTCTACAGATACAAATGTTTCGTGCAAACGCTCTATGCTAGATATAATAGTGTATTACTTTCTCTTTAGATACAAATGTTTTGTGGAAAGGCTCTGTGCTATAGTAATAGGGTATTACATATTCTTCAGATACAAATGTTTTGTGGAAAGGCTCTGTGCTACAGTAATAGCGCATTACTTTCTCTACAGATAGAAATGTTTTGTGTAAAGGCTCTGTGCTAGAGTAATAGGGTATTACTTTCTCTACAGATACAAATGTTTCGTGGAAAGGCTTTGTGCTACAATAATAGGTTATTACTTTCTCTGTTTGTTGGAAAGGCTCTGAGCTAGAGTAATAGGGTATTACTTTCTCTACAGATACAAATAATTCGTGCAAACGCTGTGTTCTAGATTAATAGTGTATTACTTTCTCTACAGATACAAATGTTTTGTGGAAAGGCTCTGTGCTATAGTAATAGGGTCCTACATTCTCTACAGATACAAATGTTTCGTAGAAAGGCCCTGTGCTACAGTAATAGAGTATTACTTCCTCTACAGATGCAAATGTTTTGTGGAAAGGCTCTGTGCTAGAGTAATAAGGTATTACTTTCTCTACAGATACAAATGTTTCGTGGAAAGGCTCTGTGCTACAGTAATAGAGTATTACTTTCTCTACAGATACAAATGTTTGGTGGAAAGCTCTGGGCGAGAATAATAGGGTATTACTAACTCTACAGATACAAATGTTTCGTGGAAAGACTCTGTGCTAGAGTAATAGTGTATTACTTTCTCTACAGATACAAATGTTTTGTGGAAAGGCACAGTGCTACAGTAATAGAGTATTACTTTCTCTACAGATACAAATGTTTTGTGGAAAGGCTTTGTGCTAGAGTAATTTTGTATTACTTTCTCTACAGATACAAATGTTTCAAGGGAAGGCTCTGTGCTAGAATTATAGTGTATTACTTCCTCTACAGATGCAAATGTTCCGTTGAAAGGCACTGTGCTACAGTAATAAAGTATTACCTTCTCTACAGATACAAATGATTTGTGGAAAGGGTCTGTGCTAGAGAAATAGAGTATTACTTTCTCGGTTTTGTTCAAAGGCTCTGTGCTAGAGTAATAGGATATTATTTTCTCTACAGATACAAATATTTGTGGTTAGGCTCTGTGCTAGAATAATAGGGTATTACTTCCTCTACAGATACAAATGTTTTGTTTAAAGTCTCTGTGCTAGAGTAATAGTGTATTACTTTCTCTACAGATACAAATGTTTAGTGGAAAGGCACAGTGCTACAGTAATAGAGTATTACTTTCTCTACAGATACAATTGTTTTGTGAAAAGGCTTTGTGCTAGAGTAATAGATTATTTCTTTCTATACAGATACAAATGTTTCGTGGAAAGGCTCTGTGCTAGAATTATAGGGTATTACTTCCTCTACAGATGCTAATGTTTCGTTGAAAGGCACTGTGCTACAGTAATAAAGTTTTATCTTCTCTACAGATACAAATGATTTGTAGAAAGGCTCTGTGCTAGAGAAATAGAGTATTACTTTCTCTGTTTTGTGCAAAGGCTCTGTGCTAGAGTAATAGGATATTATTTTCTCTACAGATACAAATGTTTTGTGGAAAGGCTCTGTGCTACAATAATAGGTTATTACTTTCTAAGTTTGTTGGAAACTCTCTGTGCTAGAGTAATAATGTATTACTTTCTTTACAGATACAAATGTTTCGTGCAAACGCTCTGTGCTAGAGTAATAATGTAGTACTTCCTCTACAGATGCAAATGTTTTGTGGAAAGGCTCTGTGCTAGAGTAATAGGGTATTACTTACTCTACAGATACAAATGTTTCGTGGAAAGCCTCTGTGCTACAGTAATAGAGTATTACTTTCTCTACAGATACAAATGTTTGGTGGAAAGCTCTGTGCGAGAATAATAGGGTATTACTTACCTTCCAGATACAAATGTTTCGTGGAATGTCTCTGTGCTAGAGTAATATGGTATTACTTTGTCTACAGATACAAATGTTTCGTGCAAAGGTTCTGTGCTACAGTAATAGTGTATTAATTCCACTACAGATGCAAATGGTTTATGGAAAGGCTCTGTGCTAGAATAATAGGGTACTTCTTTCTCTACAGATACAAATGTTTCGTGGAAAGGCTCTGTGCTAGAGTAACATTGTATTACTTCCTCTGCAAGTACAAATGTTTTGATGAGAGACTCTGTGCTAGAATAATAGGGTATTACTTCCTTTACAGATACAAATGTTTTGTGGAATGGCTTTGTGCTAGAGTAAAAGTGTATTACTTACTCTACAGATACAAATGTTTTGTGGAATCTTTCTGTGCTAGAGTAATAGGTTATTACTTCCTCTACAGATATCCAAATGTTTCGTGGAAAGGCTCTGTGCTAGAGTAATATGGCATTACTTCCTCTACAGATACAAATGTTTCGTGCAAAGGCTCTGTGCTAGAGTAATAGTGTAATACATACTTCCTCTACACATGCAAATGTTTTTTGGAAAGGCTCTGTGCTAGAGTAATAGGGTATTACTTCCTCTACAGATGTAAATGTTTTGCGGAATGGCTCTTTGCTAGAGTAATAAGGTATTACTTTCTCTACAGATACAAATGTTTCGTGGAAAGGCTCTGTGCTAGAATAATAGGGTATTTCTTCCTCTACAGATACAAATGCTTCGTGGAAAGGCTCTGTGCTAGAGAAATAGTGTATTACTTCCTCTACAGATGCAAACGTATTGTTTAAACGCTCTGTGCTAGAGTAATGGGGTATTACTTCCTCTACAGATACAAATGTTTTGTGGAATGGCTTTGTGCTAGAATTAAAGTGTATTACTAACTCTACAGTTACAAATGTTTTGTGGAATGTTTCTTTGCTACAGTAATAGGTTATTACTTCCTCTATTGACATACAAATGTTTCGTGGAATGTTTCTATGCTAGAGTAATATTGTATTACTTCCTCTACATATACAAATGTTTCGTGCAAAGGCTCTGTGCTAGAGTAATAGTGTAATACTTCCTCTACAGATGCAAATGTTTCATGGAAAGGCTCTGTGCTAGAATAATAGGTTATTACTTACTCTACAGATACAAATGTTTTGTGGAAAGGCTCTGTGCTACAGTAAAAGGGTATTACTTTCTCTACAGATACAAATGTTTTGTGGAAAGGCTCTGTGCTATAGTAATAGAGTATTACTTTCTCTACAGATACAAATGTTTCGTGGAGAATCTCTGTGCTAGAATAATAGGGTATTACTAACTCTACAGATTCAAATGTTTTGTGGAAAGGCTCAGTGCTACAGTAATATAGTAGTACTTTCGCTACAGATACAAATGTTTTGTGGAAAGGCTCTGTGCTACAGTAATAGGATTTTATTTTCTCTAAAGATACAAGTGTTTTGTGGAAAGGCTCTGTGCTAGGATAACAGTGTAATACTTTCTCTACAGGTACAAATTTTTTGTAGAATGGCTCTGTGCTAGAATAACAGTGAATTACTTCCTCTACAGGTACAAATGTTTTGTGGAAAGGCTCTGTGCTAGAATAACAGTGTATTACTTCCTCTACAGCTACAAATGTTTCGTGGAAAGGTTCTTTGCTAGAGTAAAATTGTATTATTTCCTCTACAGGTACAAATGTTTTGTGGTATGGTTTTGTGCTAGAATAACAGTGAATTACTTCCTCTACAGGTACAAATGTTTTGTCGAAAGACTCTGTGCTGGAATAACAGTGTATTACTTCCTCTACAGGTACAAATATTTCGTGGAAAGGCTCTTTGCTAGAATAACAGTGTATTACTTCCTCTACAGATACAAATGTTTCGTGGAAAGGCTCTGTGCTAGAATAACAGTGTATTACTTCCTCTACAGGTACAAATGTTTCGTGGAAAGGCTCTGTGCTAGAATAACAGTGTATTACTTCCTTTACAGGTACAAATGTTTCGTGGAATTGCTCTGTGCTAGAATAACAGTGTATTACTTCCTCTACAGGTACAAATGTTTCGTGTAAAGGCTCTGTGCTAGAATAACAGTGTATTACTTCCTCTACAGGTACAAATGTTTCGTGGAAAGACTCTGTGCTAGAATAACAGTGTATTACTTCCTCTACAGGTACAAATGTTTCGTGGAATGGCTCTGTGTTAGAATAACAGTGTATTACTTCCTCTACAGCTACAAATGTTTCGTGGAAAGGTTCTTTGCTAGAGTAAAATTGTATTACTTCCTCTACAGGTACAAATGTTTTGTGTAATGGCTCTGTGCTAGAATCTAAATGTATTACTTCCTCTACAGGTACAAATGTTTTGTGGAATGGCTCTATGCTAGAATAATAGTGTATTACTTCCTCCACAGGTACAAATGTTTTATGGAAAGGCTCTGTGCTAGAATAACAGTGTTTTACTTCCTCTACAGGTACAAATGTTTTGTGGAAAGTCTCTATGCTAGAGTAAAACTTCCTCTACAGGTACATATGTTTTATGGAAAGGCCTTGTGCTAGAATAACAGTGTATTACTTCCTCTACAGATACAAATGTTTTGTGGAAAGCATCTGTGCTAGAATAACAGTGTATTACTTCCTCTACAGCTACAAATGTTTCGTGGAAAGGTTCTTTGCTAGAGTAAAATTGTATTACTTCCTCTACAGGTACAAATGTTTTGTGTAATGGCTCTGTGCTAGAATCTAAGTGTATTACTTCCTCTACAGGTACAAATGTTTCGCGGGAAGGCTCAGTGCTAGAATAATAGTGTATTACTTCCTCTACAGGTACACATGTTTTGTGGAATAGCTCTATGCTAGTAATATTGTATTACTTCCTCTACAGGTACAAATGTTTTGTGGAAAGGCTCTGTGCTAGAATAACAGTGTATTACTTCCTCTACAGGTACAAATGTTTTGTGGAAAGGCTCTATGCTAGAGTAAAACTTCCTCTACAAGTACAAATGTTTTGTAGAAAGGCCTTGTGCTAGAATAACAGTGTATTACTTCCTCTACAGGTACAAATGTTTTGTGGAAAGCATCTGTGCTAGAGTTATAGGGTATTACTTCCTCTACTGATACAATTGTTTTGTGGAATGGTTCTGTGCTAGAGTAATAGGTATTACTTTCTCTACAGATACAAATGTTGCGTGGAAAGTCTCTGTGCTAGAGTAATAGGGTATTACTTCCTCTACTGATACAATTGTTTTTGGAATGGTTCTGTGCTAGAGTACTAGTGTATTACTCCCTCTACAGATACAATTGTTTTGTGGAAAGGCTCTGTGGTAGAGTGATAGGGTATTACTTCCTCTACTAATACAATTATTTTGTGGAATGGTTCTGTGCTAGAGTAATAGTGTATTACTTTCTCTACAGATACAAATTTTTTGTGGAAATGCTATGTGCTAGAGTAATAGGGTATTACTTCCTCTACTGATACAATTGTTTTGTGGAGTGGTTCTGTGCTAGAGTAATAGGGTATTTCTTCCTCTACAGGTACAAATGTTGTGTGGAAAGGCTCTGTGCTAGAGTAATAGTGTATTACTTCCTGTACAGGAACAAATGTTTCGTGGAAAGGCTCTGTGCTAGAATAATATTGTTTTATTTTCTTATGATGTGGAAAGTCTTTGTGCTAGGGTAATTGAATATTACTTTCTTATAAAGTGGAAATGGGTCACAACAATGTTGACCAAAAAGATTAAAATTATTTATGTAAATATTTTTTGTGGTGGTACTCACAAATTGTTGCCAGGTTTGTAATACATTATCTTTGTTTTAAAATGTACTTTTTCATAATTATCGTTATGTCAATCTTTTGTTGACCAAACACCCACAGAACACATTATTGGTAAGAGCTCAGACTATTCTTCCTACTGTAGCTCTGTGGCTACACACGCTGTATTAAACACTGCAGCTATGAGATTACAGTAGACTGCTTCAACAGCATTATTATTAGGTGTTTACCTGCAGGAAGAGAGTTGATGAACAAACACTATGTTCTGGTATGACTACGAGTGCGTAGCAAACGTGACACAACCACTACTGTCCCAACCAGTCATCTCATTTTCTAAACTGAATAACTTTAATGCAAATATAAAACTAAATTACAGAAACAATGTTATAATACCTACTACTTTGGATCTCCCATTTTGCTTAGTGTTTCTTTCATGTTGCTTAGTTTTTTTATTTTACTCACTGACCCTGCAAACTTTCATAGGAATAACATCAAGAAGAAGATACATATTTCTTTCTGTTGTGAATTTTAATAAATAAAATGACTTACAACATCATTAAAATACTTTTTATATTGTCAGGGGCTAGGGCATAGAAAAAGAATTTGAAGTAAATAATATTATGTGAGACCTGAAATATTCGCCGGAGTATTATTTTTCCCGGCGACTCTAGCCATAAATGTGTCAAGAGGCTGGACTTTATAAAATAAATAAATTAATAATAAAATAAAATGATAGTAAATGTGAAATAAACTTAAGGGTTGTTGAATGTAAAAACGTTGGGGGACGTGTGTAGATCTGAATACTAGCTAGGCTTTGCTGCGAGGTGGAAAGTAGATAATAACACAGTAAATGAATAAGCAATGGACTGAACCATAATGACAAACTATAAACCATGAAATCAACTCTGTAATGATTGAAATAACTGTGGGGCAAATAAAAAATAAGATAATCCCTTTAGTTCGTGAGTGATTTTGTTAACGATATTTTCCCTTAGAGGGCATCTATCCCACATTTACCATCTGCTACAAGATGCCCCACACAAAAAATGGGTGTACCAAATCACGTGTGTCGTAAATATGTGCAATATAGTTTTCAAAATATAAACCTTCAATGTCACAATTTAAAGAGTTTTCGGTTATAAGTTTCTCATAATATTTTCTTTTCTGCGGTATAGCATTTAATGGCATGATCATGGTTTGTAGAACATACTGATTCAGTACGAAGGTGACGCACAAACTAGTGAATGAGAATTTGTAGTGTGTCTGCTTCTTCTACGTGTTGTTATTTATATATATAGTTGTTAGAGGTTATGAGTTCCTGTTCGCGGCGACAGAATGTAGTGGGGCTCCTTCGTTGCCGTGTTGTTGTTATCTTGATGTTGGAAGTACGTCGCCGATGTCCCTGTTCGGGGCGGCAGAATGTAGTGGGTGTGCTTCTACGTCTGCGTCGCTGATGTAGTTAATGTTGATCCGGGGACGTACCTCTCCTCCGTTGCTATTATTGCCAGTAGTTAGCAGGCAAAAAGAAAAAAAAATGGCAAAAACCAGCGAGCTGATGGGGAGGCGGTACCTATTATATTGATGTCCGGATAGCAGTGAGATTAATCAGCCACAGATGAATAAGTAAATAAAAATCATAATATCGGCATTTTGCTTATTTATTTAACCTTTCTTTTGACGCACTTTAACAGACAAAGGCAATTCACATTGAGAGTGCTCGCCCAGAGTTAGATGAGGTGACTTTTTCTTATCTACATATTAGGCATTTCCGCCTGCCCTCTGTGTGAATAGTAGTACTTGGCCCGGCACTTTGTCTACCTTAATCACCGGCTATATGGTTATGAATATCTACTGGTAGTTTACTACAAAATTAAAAGGCAGCATGCCAACAAAGAAAGAAAATAAAGCTAAGCTCGACTAACGAATCCGCACTCTAGGCTTCACAGCCCCTCTGCCCCGTCTAACACGTCCTCTCCCTGCCGCCATGACGCCCCAACTAACTAAAACACTCAACCGGCCATCTCCCGGTGACCGTCCACGAGCTCCGATGAAACGCCACTAACCGATGACAAACACAAACAAGAAAACTTGGCCGGTCACGAGCTCCGATGTACGACGACTACTGACCGATTACAAACTCAGACAAAACTTAGCCGGCCATCTCCCGGCGACCGGTCACGAATTCCGATGAAACACAACTCACTTTCCTGAGCGGACACCCGGACTTGCTCGGCCGAGCGGCGGAGGGATACATCAGGATCCAACTTGCCTAAAAAGTTGGTTAATTGACGTTTATAACCTAAAAAATTGTATGTAACATAGATACTGATAAATTTACAAAGCATTTTATTCCATAATACCAGCTAAATATTCATTAGTTTATTAATTGGGGATGTGCAGCGTCATCAATCTGTCGCGGATCACCATCTTCACGGAGTTTTGCGCCCGACACTACAACCCACGTTGATCGAGAAACGCCCGGCAGAGCTCATCGCATTCCAGCACGTCCCTGTACGTGCCTCCAAGCGAGTGAGCTCTGACCTGCCTACTAGATGAATCCGTCCAAAGCACAGGCTAGCTCAGAGCTTATTTGAAATTTTAAAAGCCAGCATTTCTCTGTATGTGCTTCCAAGCAAGAGAACTATGACTAGCCTGCTACATAAATCCCATTCCAGGAGAAGCAAGCTAAGAGGCTACTTGAAATTAAAAAAATCCAAACAGGGCAAAATATAAGAAAAGTTTACTTAGAAAAGTTGCTTGAAATTCAATTAGCTTTAAAATGAGTCCAAACACGATATGAATCTGATAAAATTGACATGTAAAATTGAATACTTTTCTCTTGCTTTAAAGTTAAATTTAAAATTAAAAAGAAAATTTTAATGTAAATTTCTTTACTAGCAATCCCAATTAATAGGTTGGATCCCGCCGTATACATCCTTATCCCTGGTTAAGTTGGCCTACTTAAATTGCTATAAACAACAGGAAAAAAAACATATTAAGACAAAAAAATTGAAATTATTGTATGATAAGAGGCCAAATAAGTGCTACGTGCCAGTGCACGTCACAAATTGATGTTCTGATTCGCGTCAAAATTATGTGTTGGAATTATAATGAATATATTTACATTAACATATCTGAAAGTATTTAAATTATTTCGATTTAAGTTTACTCTATAAGCTGCGGAGAAAAGGCTGCATCAGTCAGTTTTGTAACTTGTAAGACAGGAGTACCATGATTTTCTCGATGTCTGTATGGAGCATTCTTGAATCGAAGGGTACCACATTTACGATGGTGTTGCACGCGTTCTTCTCCGTCCTTTGAAAGTAGTGGGGGAACAGCAAATATCATGTTTTTTTAGTAAGAGAAATAGGGAAGCTTTTTCAGTGAGTTTCAGAGTTGGCTTATATTTGATAAGTGATTATGTTACATGTGAAAGTAAGTAAATCGTAGTAAATTTTATTTTTCCCAAATGTTTTTGCTAAATACGACTATGATAATAGCTGTACTTCGGGTATGATGATGGGTAAAATATTTCAGGCATTTGTGGATTATTTCCACATATATAGTGTTTCTGAGACACCGGGCAAAATGTATTTGTAACAATAATCACTAATGTATTTTACGGATAGGTGGCAAATCGCTAAAAAAATTTTTTTTGAAACAATGTTATTTCTAAAGGGCTGTAGAGTCTTTCTGTAGTTCTGATTTGATAACGTATTTCATAACAAATGAAACCTATCTTGAGGTAAAAAGTTAGACTTCTCATTGGTTCACTGAAATGTGTAAAAGGTTTCTCAAACACAATATGTAAAGTAATTATATAAAACGATTTGTGCCACTCACTCGCTTAAACACTCGCTTATCAGTGCCCTGCCCAAACCACCTGAACTAAAAACATGAAACTGTATGGTGGTCATCTCTTATGATTAGGCACCAACTAAGGACGATTTTTTTTATAGATTTTTATAAATTTGAGAAATAAGGGTGTGAAAAAAGGTGAAAAGTGTTCTCCAAAATCCTCGATGTCTCTTAAAACACATTTATATATGTATATATATATATATATATATATATATATATATATATATATATATATATATATATGGAATTTTCTGTTATAGAATGAAGTTTACGCTACCCTGTTTACTCAGTCAAATTGTACACATTTATAAACACATAATGCAACGTGGTTTGTACCTTCTCTGAAAAGTGTACTGTACATAAAAAAACTATATTAAAGTTAAACTGATGTTTTTTGGTGTGTGGAATAAATATATAATCGTAGTAGCCTGGCCGTCGTAACTCGCTGTACTCTGAGGATGTGCAGTAGCACAGTAGTCTCTATGCAGCAGTACTGGACACACTTACCTCACAAGTAGGGACCCTTGTTTTTTGTGAAAAGAATTTTGCCTCACTTTGTTTCGGTGCCTTACGTGCACACCTGCAGTTCTGATTCGTGGTCAGCGATTGGATATTTTAACTGTCACGAGCCTGGAGATTCTACCGGCAAATCACAAACGTGTTGTTATGCGGGAAAGTTTATGTAATTGACTCAGTCAAATGAGATACGGCTCTTCACATAGACACGCTGCCAATAACCATCAAGCAGAATTGCAGACGTACACAAGTAAGGCACTGAAACAAACTGGGGCAAAAAATATTTTGCGAAAAAACAAGGTCCCTACTCACAAGCTACATCTGCTGAGAAGGTTGCCCGCAGACAATCTGTTTATTGGGGAATATGGGCCGATGGCTACAACGGTCAACGTACTTAACGCGTTATTCTGACGCATCACACGAAACACGTCGATGGTAACAGTTGGCGAAATGCCAGCGCTTAACGTTACGTCATAGACTGTTGAAGTCAAACCTTGTTTAAATTTTTGCACGTAAAACAGCTGAATGACTGCGTAGGTAACGCAGGAAACTAAGGAAAAATGGAAACATTTCCGGCATCATTTCTGTGTTGATTAGCAACAAGTCTAACGATATACAAATATTTGTATTACATTATGCAATGCAAAGTACTATAAAATATATTTTTATTTAAATTCTGTTTTACGTAATTAGTAACATAAATTGTTATATAAGTATAATACACACATACGCAGATACAAATTGTTTC
This sequence comes from Medauroidea extradentata, assembly GCA_003012365.1. Classification (NCBI taxonomy): domain Eukaryota; kingdom Metazoa; phylum Arthropoda; class Insecta; order Phasmatodea; family Phasmatidae; genus Medauroidea; species Medauroidea extradentata. The sequence continues at coordinate 21,950 of PNEQ01115350.1, forward strand.
GTTTTCCCAAAACGAAGCCTAAGTTTCGTGTGTTTTCTGTGTGTCGTGGATGTGTTCGGAATGTACAAATTATGTAATGATACTTTAACATGGCTGACGTAGCTTGTACGTGAAAAAAATTAGCCACCTGGTAGTATATTATGTATCAAGTATATATAGTACATATGATATGTTTGTAAATACAAATGAACATTTTAGTTTCCTTATAAATAATCAAACATCATTTACTTGTACTTGTGAATCGTAACCACGTATATCTGGCACCACAAGTGATATTTCATGCGTGGCAATAACATTGAAAACTTCTGCTTGTTAAATATAACATAAAAAACACTATGGTATCTTCTTTCAGTGGTACTTCACTCTTTTTTTTTATTTAATTTCTGTAAGCATTAAAAATAATTCAGAATATGCAACACATCTGCAGGATTCATTGAAGATTGCGAGCGTGGCTGAGAACGTAAACTAACACAAATTAAAACAGTATATGGTTCAGTATAACCAACAATAGCATACAAGATTATGTAGCAAGGAAGACATACCCCGCTCCTTGTTCTGACATTTCATAGGTTCGTCTAAAGTAACTTTTCAACTACTGCTGTCAGTTGTAGATGTGCCGGTTTCATTGCTGTAACGTTACTTTACACACCTAACTCTGAAAGAATGGAATATATACTCTGTAGTCTTTGCTGATAAATACGTTTTATGTCCTTCACATACCAGAGTATCACTTATCCGAAACTGGTAATATTACTCTTTGTCTCAATGTATGTCAGTTGGTCTTGTTTAGGATAAGACATAAAAATATATCTTTTAAATAAAACTGTAATCTTATGTTGAATTGATAACACTTAACAATAGTAGTAGCCTATTCACTGTAAAAATTGATAAAATAGTAGCAAAAAACTGCAACGCGTAACGAAAACAGTGACACGTACACAATCTGTTGTCTCTAAATAAAACTGCGCTCCTCCTTTAAAAGGCGCAGGTAACATACCCTGCACTCTAGTGGCACAATCTAAGATTGTATGCTTGGTTTCGAGAATAGTTCCAGAATCCTCACATAGGGTCAGCACAAGATGCATAGCTGTATACTGTTTCTATATTACGTTCTTGAATAAAAACTTAGTTTAAATTTTAGGCTAATCAACTTTAAGGCTAAACGAATTTAGGCTACATTACTTTAGGCGAAAAATGTTTAGGCAAAACTAATTTAGGCAAGATTAATTTAGACAAAATGTCTTTTAGGCAAGTTAAGCAGGAGGCTTGAATTTTCAGCAAGCCTTTTTAGGCAAAACAGCTTTAAGCTTTAAAAGTTCAAACAATTTTAAAAATTAAATTTTAGTAAAAAAGGTTTTTGGAAAAATGTTTTCTTAGGTAATATGACTTTAGGCAAAACGAATTTAGGTAAAACAGTTTTAGGCAAAACTACTTTAGGCGAAACGATTTTAGGTGAAATGCCTTTAGGCTGGATGACTTTAGCCCAAACTACTTTAGGCAGATTGAAGGTGCCAAAGTGTTTAGGCAAAACGTCTTTAGGCAAATTTAATTTAGGCAAAGCAACTTCAGACGAAACATTTTTAGGAAGATTAAATTTTGAGTATGTTAAGAGAGAGGCTGGAAATTAAAGTGAACAGGTTTAGGCAAAATGATTTAATGCAAAACAACTTTGTTGAAAGTACAGCAAAGCGATCGTATTTTAGTCAAACAGATTTTAGGCTAAACGACTTTAGGCTAAACTGCTTTAGGCAAATTGAATTTTTGGTGAAACAAATTTAGGTAAAAGCTTTTTAGGCAAAATGATTTTAGGCGAAAATTCTTTAGGCGAAACGACTTTAGGAGCAATTACTTTAGGCAAAAGGAGGTACATAAAACATTTTTAGGAAAAAAGACGGGTCCCCCTCGGCAAAACTGTAAAACTTATATAATAGAAAATAGGTTAGCCAGATATATATTTAGTGAAAGTGCTTTCAAAATGGGTAACAATATTGCAAATGAACAGTTCCAAAATAAGTGATGTTCTCAACATTAAGTAGCATGACTATAATTTTTAAACCGACAGTTTGACGTAAGTTAAATTTATATAAATAAAAGAACATGCTAACATGCGAAACATCTTCATTAAACAGTAAGCCAATTTCAAATTAATGTCAATGGCGTCATGGAAATGTGCCTCAATGCAAGTAATCAATTTACAACTTATTACACTGTCAACATGTATATATTATGAGCTCACATAAATTTCACTAAAGAGAAAAAGTATTTACCAAAGCCAACATGTCACAGGCGGACGTCAACATTGCATCTGTGGCATGAAAATTGACAAAATTCTCAAGAGAATTGAATAGTGTAAATTTGACTTGAGTAACTTTGGTATTGAATATTCTTTTTGGCATCCAAGTTGGCGCAGGTGGGGCTGGGTAGTCTGTCAGTGAAGGCACAGAGGTAGGGCGGCAGAATACTTACCCTGGGTGACCAGTTCTATGTCAGTTGCACTCCCTCGTCAGTTGTACCACTGTTTTTTCTTATCCCCTCTACGGCTCGGGGGCGTTAGGGCGAGGAAGTAAAATGGCGGATGTAGGCCCAATGAAGGCCTGCGTACAGTCTGGTTTCCTCGCATGTTTCCACTTCAGTAGCAGGATTGTGTCAGTTGAATGAAAATAATTTTATTTTTATTTTTGCCCCAGAAAAACATTTACAAACAGGAACAGGAGCTCCTGGTATCAGGCTGTCATGAGGCAGAAGGAGGTATATAGGGTCATCCCTTGAAGGATTTTTTGTCCCCGAATGTCGGCCGAGTAGTGTCGATGCTCCGACCACACCGCGGGGGGTGCGGCGGGGTTCAGTGGGGGAACTAGGACGGCACCACGCTGTGTGGCCAAACTGGAGGAAAAATTCTTTCACGTGCTATGAGCAGTTCCAAATATATAAGATTATTCTTTTTAGAATTTTTCAAATTAAAGCAGGAGGTGATTTTTTGTGCAATTTTTGTAGACTTTTGCTTTCATTGGTAAGAAAGCGCAAAAGACGTTATTTGCGCGTGCTTATAGGCACTTGTCAATTTCATCTAACCGCAAGGAAAATTTAGTTTTGTTCAAAACTAGCAACAAAAATGCTATTTTATAAATTCCATTATTGTTATTTAAATAAAAATTTATTCCTTGTATTCTCTTCCAAATAAATTTATTTGCACACATTTTGTAAATTTTTTATTTTGTAGAATTTTATAGAAACGAATGTATATCTTCCAGTTACTTATAACGTTATTATCAACACAGTTTAAAAGCGGAAACATGTTTAATGATACTTCGCAAGTGATTTGCCTAAGAAATGCTTATGTTGTGTCACATCTGTTGCTATGATACCAGTATATTTTCGTTATTTTCGAAACTTAATTTTGAACATCTTCGTGCTATGCATGAGTGCATTTATGTATCAACGAATTTCACTCTCAACTAGCAGGAGCCGCGGTGGCAGAATGGTCTGACCATTCGCCTCCCACCAAAGCGATCTGTGTTCGACTCCCGGCGGGGTCGGTCTCCGGATTTTCTCATGTGGGAATCGTGCCGTTGGTCGGCGGGATTTTTCGGGGATCTCCCGTTTCCCCCACCCTTTCATTCCGGTGTTGCTCCAAACTCACCTCATGTCACTACTGACTAGAGTTAAAGGCCTTCAGTGCTGGCCTTCAGTGCTGACCTTCAGTGCTAACCAAAATCTCACACTCTCTCTAGCTTAACTATAAGTGTGAATGATTGGTACAAAATCTCTGTACTAATTTTGTTCAGTACGCTTTGACACTTATAAAAATGTTTGCCGTTAAATTTTTAATTCTTGCATAAATACTTTATTTAAAGTGTAATTCTTTGTTGTTTAAGTTCAGAACAAATGCATACATTTTAATGTATATGCATTTTGATTAAAATATTCATGAAAGAATTACGTATAGCACATTTATAACTTTGTTTCTGCCTAACTTGAAACAAAAATAATATATATATCCTTAGCATATTGGTAGAATATTGACAAAGAACTTAAATAGAAATATTTGTACAAAAACTTTTATTTTACCTTACGGCAAGATATGTGATAGAATACGTTGGAATAAATTGACTGGAAGCGGACATTAATTTAAAAACTGATAAATTCCTTGTATTTTTGTTCACGTGTTTGCATATTCACTTGATTCTGATGGCATGATCCGTATTAATGTAATCATATCAAACACCGGACTGATATATAAGTAACCTTGACAGGGCGAGGGACATAACATAATACTAAAGACATTACAGAATTGTACAAGTGTTTGTAAGTCAACATGATTGTATTAAGCAAGGGAAATCCTATGCCAAACAGTTTTTTTAAGAGCAAGTATTTTGCAGGAGCGATAAGTTTCTGATTAATTGCTTATGACATAGCTATTGTGTACATTAAATGCAGTGTAAGATATTACGCTAAATAAATGCGCATCTTATTCTGGCATTTCCTTATGAATTTGGCAAGAACTGTTATCTAAAATTTTCTTTCTGTATATTTTCTATATTGATTTTCAAAAACATCATGATTTAAGAAAACTGCAGTAAACATGGTAATATAGTAAACGTTCCCACGTCTTCTCACTGAATCATTCGTACATAAAAATCATCTTTCAGTATGGTTGACAGCAGGAAGAGCACTGTGAGTGGGGAAAAAAGTTAAATGTTTCATAAAAAGTATACATGCTTCAAATATTAATATTTTAACACATAGTGTCGTATGCAATTCCTTCCTATTTAGGGGTGGTAATCAACAAAACCAGTTTAAAAAGTTAGGTTTACACTCAATTGAATCAAATGAATTGTATGAAAGATTATATTAAACAAATTGTTGCTTTAGTTCTTAAAATATTCCGTTACGTAATTTTGTTAATTCCAAAATAAGAGTTTAATTAATTGCGTTTTGACTACTCTCTTTATAAATAAATTGATATTATGAAATGTGATAAAAGACAAATAACTACTCGAAAAATAGAATGTTTTAAATAATATTTCTATTACTTTTTCATTTAAAAAACGGCAGTTAAATTACATTAATTTTACTGAATTACTACTTACAATTTTGTGGCTCGGACAGACGGAGTTAAAAAAACTAAATGGTTCATTATTTCGCCCTTCACTGCACATAAGTGGAGCGCGTCATAAAATACTTTGCATGTAAGTTAATTTAAAGAACCATTCATGTTTCTGTATTACTATGTAGGTACTAATAGATGAAAGCAAAAGTGATTTCACAGCAGTGCATCGCTAGAGATATGTCTCATTATCGCGGCAAAAGCTTGTGGTTTCCAGTGCCTTAATGTGCTATGGTGAATGTTTTTGGCATGACTTAATGGATAGCATGTCCAGTTTGTGTACTTAAGGGCTTGTTCCCGAGTTTTTTTTTCAGACTGGTGCCAATAACTCAAATATTTTTCACCAAAAGTTTTGAAAAAATTTGAGTCAATGTGCAATCACACGATGCACAATACTGTGGACGTGTTTTTTAAATAATGAACCATTCGCCTGCAAAAAAAATAATTACCTTCATTTGTGCTTATTTTCACGACGAAAAACGTGGTACTTTGGGTAATGAAATCAAAAAATGGTTCAGTATAATTCTACAAAAAAATTAAGCTACAAATTATAACGTATAAGTGTCAAAACAGTTTAGCGAAATTTTGATATGAGTATTAGGTAGCAATAAAAAAAATATTTTCGAAATCACTGCAAAACTCTGTAACAAGGCCTTAACGAGGCAGTATTATGGGTCTGGCTACGTGATTCTAAATGATCATGCGTTAAATGTTGGCTCAAAATTAGCAAATGCATCGATGGTAGAGCCATTGGTCACAGCGCGGTGTAAACGCCTATGCTCCTGGTTATGTACAGAGGCAACAGAGACATCGCGTGCAGTGCGCGCCGAGACCATCGAATTTCTCAGTATGCAGCTTACCATTACAGTGACCACAGATAAGATAAATTAGACACAATGTCAAGAGAATTAAATGTCCGATGATCATATGCCGTAATTTAGACTTGTATTACCAGCAGGTGCCGCTAGTAAGACTTCCACTGATGACACCAGAGGTGCGGTCTGAGTATTGAGGGATGAACGACGGAGCATTGTATTAATTGCAATAGGAATTTCTGTCTCTGCGCTAAATGTAACCATTTTTACGTAAAGCGTCGAATGAATGGAGTATTTCGAATTATGTCGACGGTATTTATATATGAAAATAACACTTGTCTTATAGTCATGGCGTGGTGAGCCATAGAATACGATGGCCGTTGTCTTATTTAATTATTACCATGTTTTACCCTGGCCTCGCTGCAAGATTATATCGGGAAGGGGGACGCGAATTAATTTTTTAATTTTATTCTTGTTACACTACTTACAAAATCACATACAGCATTTACTTGTCATCAAACTGAGGTCATATAATTTAAAATTTGCTGTAGTATTAACAATACCTTTGCTACCCAACAAACTGATTTATGTCTAACTTCATGACAATATTGTAGTGCTTATAGACTACAGCGTTTATGTTTATATTTTCGTAATTGCCTGTGTTGTTATTTTTCATTATTAAATTATTTAATTTAAAAACGTGGCCTCATATTTACATTTATTTTGTATATGTTGTTAAAAATCATAAGGATAAGTGTAAAGTTTTGTTTACATTTTAAATAATTATTTTAACTAGGCAGCCAGCAAAATGTGTAGATTACTTTAATTTTTTAATTTTGCCACAAAATAAATTTATTTATTGTCATTCATTTTGTTTATAATTTCATATAATTTGGTTTGCACATATGCCTATAATGAACTCGCCCTAACTTTGGACAATTTTTTGAATAATTTTTTTTTAAATAGAGAAAATATAATGTGTTCTAGTGTTGTTGTAAGTAAATTCTATGTCTGAAGATTGTGATTATACTTATGAATATATTATGTGTAGCCTATTGAATAATATAGTATAGTAAAAATTTTGAAACTTTCTCACTTGGTTTCACTGCCCTGTGAAATGTTCAATTATGGCTGCAGTATTTATTCAAGTTCCTTCATATTTCAATCCTGCTAATGTTGGGCTAAGCATTTCCATAGTTTCAAATGTATTCTACCGTGTGATATGTGCTAGAGGATCTCTCGGTGACAGCAGAGGTTACAGGTAAACCTAGAATTATGTGAGTCACCTTTTAAAGTTGTGTAAATTCACAGTGAATTTTTCTCCTAGTGAAGGGTTCAATGTTACCTTAGACTGCTGTTGTTATTTGGGTAAACCAGAAGGGGAACTGAAGGCTAAATCATACCCTGAGATTGAGATTCTCTTGGAGCTAGTCTCACACACACACACACACACACACACACACACTCTTTGTTATAAAATTCTACTGTCCACTTAACATTTTAAATGTATTTTTCTTTAATATACGCCAGGGCCGAGTGGTCAGACCACCACGGCGATCCGGGTTTGATTTACAGCGTCGTCGGACCCCGTATTTCCGCATGTGGGAATCGTGCTGGACGATGCTGTTGGCCGACGGGTTTTCTCGTGGATCTCCCGTGTCCCGCCCTTATCATTTCGGCGGTGCTCCATAGTCACCTCGTGTTACCCTTCAGCGTTTAAGACCTCGATGTTGAGCGCTGCTGACCAAAATCTATCCCTCCTTCTCACCCAAATATTCGCATAAAACCAATAATTGTGTGCCCTAGTCTGACGTAGATCCGTCACACACACGGAAGTATCGTCCGAGCACTATTTCGTTCAATACTTCCATCGCCACACAATTTTCGCTGCTACACTGCCACCTCTTGCTGTCCACTTTGCTGTTCCTTGCCTTACCATCTGTCATCACCTTGCCGTTGTCTGTTAGTCAAAGTTCAGGGTGCTTCAAGCACTAACCACTGTTTCCAGTGTAAATAACATATTTTCGGTGCAGCGCCTGGCGCACACATGAAGCAGCATCCACCTTTTCCATCCTCCCCACACACCTCTCTCGGAGCCATGCGAGGTACTGATCTCCACACCGCGAAGCTTGGACACAGTAGTCATTATACAAAATAAAGTATTTGGGCTGTTTTTAGACTATACACGGTATCGTATTTAAACATTCATTAAATGTTTAATAAGAAATCATACCAATACAACAGAAATTATTGCCACACTTCCATTATGTCGAATGTACCCATGCAAAGCTATCTCCATGCTGATGTGGATGATGGAGGGGCAGTCTCTGCCAGGATAAGGAAGCCCCGTATTTTATAAGTATACATTTATATTTCTTACATCCCTTGCTACCAACGCCATTCCTCTAAAACTTGCCTCTGTTCTCTCAACAGATGCGTTCTTTGCTTTGCCTATTTTATTGCCCACAGGCCGTACTGCTCCAACCTTTCCCATCCATACAGTTGTTACGGTACAACACCTTTTAAGGTGGTCCACGTGAAATACATCAGTTAGTAACTCCTACATATTGCAACAAAGTACAATACAATTGTTTGGTTTAATGAATAGATCTGAATGCGGCGGCCCTTCATCAACTCAATGGATGCCTTCAGATAATTGGAAGGGTACATGTCATTGCATCGACAGGAAACAGCAATTGTTGCTCATTTGGTAGAGTCCAGAAAAATTCACTGATTTAATGGCTGTGAACATGAGCTTCAGTGCTCATGTCATTTCATCAAGCTAATGACCCTGTGACGTGTCACTGACGAAAATAACATTTAAAAAATTACAATGAAACACTGGACCTTTGGCAGACTTGTTCCTGTTTACAACAGTTCAATAATAAGAACATTATATTATGTAACAATTGTTTCATCGCACTAAAAGATTCATAAACACATAGCAAACTAGTAATGATGTGAAAGTGTCACATCCTTGAGGGAGGATACTTTTGGTTTTGTTTACAAAATGTGTGTGCTGACTCTTTCCTGCAAACGACACATTAATAAATTAACATAACAGCTTGTAGCTCATATCGTAACAATCAGAGAAACCAAGCAGCCAATAAAATGTGTTAAGCATCACAATACAAAAATTTGTCATATCTTGTCTAAGGAGTCCACGTCAGCAATGACTTAACAGGTAGTGGCGAGTCCTAGCACATTTTGGCAAATCATAGAATTGGTTTCATTTACTTTGCTTGAAGGAATTTTGGAGAAATCTACCATACTAGATTAAATTTCTTGAACTGTATCCAATAAGATGTCCCGCTTACTATAACTAACTTAGTTGTTGAAGATATAAGAGAAAGGAAGATGAATAAGTAACATTTACTAAAACTCTGTTGCAGTCCCAGAATCTTAACCGACTTATATTCATTGAACATTCTTAAATTTGCCCACAAACACAGAGTAT